>CM067223.1:49310615-49366973 GCA_034190945.1 Octodonta nipae
TCTAATTTCACATTTTTTTATTTAAACATTGTTTTATACGTTTTACCATTGTCAATTCGACAAGATAATCTGATTTAAATTTTTAATATTGTGCAATAACCGTATTCTAAATACAAAATGCCAACGACTAGACAAGGTGCCACAACCCCAACGGTAGAACCTTACAAAATTTCAGAGATATTTGCGATTATTCCTGAATACGACGGAATCCCATATTCCTTAACACTTTCATTAGCTCTTGCACCAACAGCACACAACATGGCTGTTGCTAATCAAATATTATTAATCCTTCACATAAAAAACAAGTTGAGAGGCCGTGCCGCCGAACTTGTAAATTCCGGAACCCATCAACTTGGGACGATATCAAAACGCTTCTTGAAACACACTTGGTGATTCACGCGATTTGTCTGCATTAATTCAAGATCTTCAGAGAATGCGGCAACTTCCCAATGAGTCCCCATTAACTTTCGCAGCCCGCCTTCAAACACACGAAGCCAAAATGCACGCGGCTGTCAATAAACAAAACATAACTACAAAAGAAAAAGACGCACAAATTTCTCTTATTGACTCTATGGCTCTGAACAGCCTTTTAACAGGTCTTGAGACGAAAATAGGGCAAATTATACGTGCCAGCAACCCTGACGACATTGTAACTGCTGTTTCTAGAATAAAACGGGAGATACAATTGTCTCACTTAGAAAACCAAAAGTTCCAAGTGACACGTAACCTACAACAACAAAAACGACCAAACGCTACAACTTTCATAAAGCAATGCTCGTTTTGCAAACGAACGGGCATTCGTTTAACGAATGCTTAACTAGACAAAGGCAACAACAGCCAAACTCGAATTTTAACAATAATAATTTCCAGCAATTTCGACCTAATCAATTTTCTCAACCCACAACCAGAATTTCAAAATTGTTGCCAAGATTGAGACCGAACCTCCGACAGAACGAAACTGAAGACATCGAGCTAAGTACCCCAAAATATTTCAAAAATTGTTTTGTAAAACCCATTTATTGCTAAAAAGTATTGTTTTAGGTTCTATTTTTAAGGACCTTAATGCTAATTATATTTTTATTTTATACATTATACAATTTACGCTGTTTTATACACTTTTGCCTTCTACAAATTTCATATGTATACAACCTTTATATTTTATTATTTTTCAA
Source organism: Octodonta nipae (assembly GCA_034190945.1). Taxonomy (NCBI): domain Eukaryota; kingdom Metazoa; phylum Arthropoda; class Insecta; order Coleoptera; family Chrysomelidae; genus Octodonta; species Octodonta nipae. Next base: position 49,311,788 of record CM067223.1, read on the forward strand.
ATTCTATTTTCAGAAAAGTTCCTGTAAAACAGCAACTTTTTCTTTGTGAGGGGAGTTGTTATATACGTCGTAAACAATACTTAGAATAATAATATGACAACACCGTGTAACCGGTCAAATGAGTCGTTCACATGGTGTCATATTACACGATATAGCAATTCCAGGAAATACGCAAATGCCCATCGCACGTGTAAAACTGCTGATGCTGACAATGCAAGACGTAGCTTATAATGCACATGCGATGGCTGTGAGCGTCATTAAGTGTATTGCATTCAATTATCTCATTTATATTGTTTAACGTAATTTTTGAAGTAAAATATTAATTTGTGTTTTAAATAAAAATTTTTTTTAAAAAAGCATTTGTGTTTGTGAAGATATAAAATATATATATATATATATATATATATATATATATAATTATATTATATTTGTTTTTAAGTTTTCGCAGGCACTAAATGTATTAGATGGTTTCCGGGAATTCATCCGCGTAGTTGATAACTGATCCCTGCCGGGATCGATGGTAAAATGACGACGTTTCAGCGGAGTCACATCTGCCCTCTTCAGGTCGGTTCGCATAATTCTCGTAGCCTTCTGCTTTCGCTTCAAGTTACTCGAATACTGAGTATTCATCATTGAATTAATGAAATACAAGGCGTAAAAAATAATGAACTCCATACATAACTTCAATGTACCTTACATTAACCAATAAACACGTTTATTAACTTATGAAAATATATATTAAGACAATTAATTTTACATTGGACCTTTTAACGAAAATTTTCATTGTCTCAATACTTTTTTTATTATATTTACGCTACTTTTTGGTTAAGTGTTAGATCATGCTTCTTACTATCACGGCTTTATTTTTTGATAAATGATTTGAACTCGTTTCTACACCACATTTCAATAATGTCTAGATGTTTACTTAGATATAATGGAAAGATTATAAACAACTGTCATGATCAAATTTGACCTCCTAGCGGACCTTGATAAGTTGGTAGTTAGATTGATACATTATACTGCTTCTGCTTTCAATAAGGTCTATATGGTTCCTTAGATCAAATGCAAAGATTTTAATCAACTGTCATGATCATCTTCAACGTCCTAGTGTACTTTGTTTTAGTAGTTAGATTGATACTTCTTACATTCTTGGCTTTATTTGTTGGTAAATGACTTGGCCATATTTTCGCACCACCTTTCAATAATGTTTATATGCTCCCTTAGTTCTAATGGTAAGATTCTAACAACTCTCATGATCAAATTCGAAGTCTAACGTACTTTGTTTTAGTAGTTAGATTGATACATTTTACTGCCTCTGCTTTATTTGTTGGTAAATGAGTTTACCACATTTCCGCACCACCTTTCAATAAGGTCTATATGTTAGTCTGAATTTGGTAGACAACGTCCCTCGTTCGTCGAAGTTTCCTTGGACTTCCATCGTCTTGAAAAGGTTGATCTCACAACGTTTCAATAGCTTTGTATCTGCTATCGTCATCATTCACCCGATGAAGAAACAAAGCAATTGAAACGTTGTGAGATTAACCTTTTCAAGACGACGGAAGTCCAAGTAAACTTCGAGGAAGGTCTATATGGTTCCTTAGATCTAATAGTAAGATTCTAAACAACTCTCATGATCAATTTCATTTACCAACAAAATAAAGCCAGGCAGTAAAATGTATCAATCTAACTACTAAAACAAAGTACGCTAGGACGTCGAATTTATCATGACAGTTTTTTAGAAATTTTAATTTAGATCTAAGGAACCATATAGATATTATTGAAAGGTAGTGCGGAAATTTGTTCAAATCACTTACCAAGAAACAAAGTTAGGCAGTAAAATGTATCAATTTAACTACAAAAACAAGTACACTAGGACGTCGAATTTGATCATGGCAGTTGTTTAGAATCTTTCCATCACATCTAACGGAACATACAGACATTATTGAAAGGTGGTGCGGAAATGTGGTCAAATCATTTACAACAAATAAAGCCGAGAGACTAAGAAATTGCAAAGTACTAAAACAAAGTACACTAGAACGTCGAATTTGATCAAGACAGTTATTTAGAATATTTGCATTAGAACTAAAGAGCCATATAGACAATATTGAAAGGTGGTGCGGAAATGTGATCAAATCATTTACCAAGAAATAAAGCAGTAATATGTAACAATCTAACTACAAAAAAGTACACTAGGACGTCGAATTTGAACATGATAGTTGTTTAGAATATTTCCATTAGATCTAAGGCACTATATAGGCATTATTGAAAGGCGGTGCGGAAATGTGTTTAAATCATTTACCAACAAATAAAACCGAGGCAATAAAATGCATCAATTTAACTACTAAAAAAAGTACAAGGACGTCGTATTTGATCATGACAGTTGTTTAGAATATTTGACTTTGATCTAAGGAACCATATAGATATTAGAGAAGGGAGATGTGGTCAAATCATTTACCAACAAATAAAGCAGAGGCAGTAAAATTTATCAATATAACTACTACTACAAATTACGTTAGGACGTCGAATTTGATCAGGACAGTTGTTTAGAGTATTTCCATTAGTTCTAAGTAAACATATAGACATTATTATAAGTGGGGCGGAAATGTGATCAAATCATTTACCAAGAAATAAAGAAGACAGTAAGAAGCATCAATTTAACTACCAAAAAAAAGTATACTAGGACGTCGAATTTGATCATTATAGTTGTTTAGTATATTTCCATTAGATCTAAGGAACCAGAAAGACATTATTGAAAAACGGTGCTGAAATGTGTTCAATTCATTTACCAACAAATAAAGCCGAGAAACTAATAAAATACAAAGTACTAAATCAAAGTACACTAGGACGTCGAATTTGATTATTTACCGAGAAATAAAACCAAGAATGTAAAAAGTATGAATATATGTATGTACTAAAACAAAGTACACTAGGACGTCAAATTTGATCATGACATTTATTTAGAATCTTTCCATTAGATCTGAACAACCATATAGACATTATTGGTGCGTAAATGTGGTCAAATCATTTACCGACAAATAAACAGAGACAGTAAAATGCATCAATCTAACAACTTAAACAAAGTACACTAGGACGTCGAAATTGATCATGACAGTTGTTTAGAATATTTCCATTAGATCAAAGTAAACATGTTGACATAATTGAAAGGTGGTGTGGAAATGTCTTCAAATCATTTATCAACAAAACAAGACGAGATAGTAAGAAGCATCATCTAAGTACTAAAACAAAGGGCATTGGGACGTCAAATTTGATTATGTCAGTTGATTAGAATCTTTCCATTAGATCTAAGGAACAATTTAGACATTATGGAAAGATGGTGCAGAAATGTGGTCAAATCATTCACCAACAAGTAAAGCAGACACTAAATTGCATCAATCTAACTACTAAAACAAAGTACACTAGGACATCGAATTTGATCATGACATTTGTTTAGAATCTATACATTAGATCTAAGTAAACTTATACACTTTATTTAAAGGTGATACGGAAATGTGTTTAAATGATTTATCAACAAATAAAGCCGAAAAAGTAATAAGCATCATCTAAGTACTAAAACCAGGACCAAGAGTTTGATCATGACAGTTGATTAGAATCTTGGCATTCGATCTAATCAACCATATAGACATTATTGAAAGGTGGTGCGGAAATGTGGTCAAATCATTTACCAACAAATAAAGCAGAGGCAATTAAATGTATCAATCTAACTACTAAAACAAAGTACGAGGACATGGAATTTGATCATGGGAGTTGTTTAGAAAATTACTATTAGATCTAAGGAACCATATAGACCTTCCTCGAAATTTCCTTGGACTTCCATGGTCTTGAAAAGGTTAATCTCACAACGTTTCAATTGCTTTGTTTCTGCTATCTTCATCAGGTGAATGATGACGAAGGTCTATATGGTTTTTTTAGATCTAATAGTAAGTTTCTAAACAACTCTCATGGTCAAATTCGACGTCCTCGCCTACTTTGTTTTAGTAGTTAGATTGATACATTTCACTGCCTCTGCTTTATTTGTTGGTAAATGATGTGACCACATTTCCGCACCACCTTTCCATAATGTCTATATGGTTGCTTAGATCGAATGCAAAGATTCTAATCAACTGTCATGATCAAACTCTAGGTCCTAGTGTACTTAGTTTTAGTACTTAGGTGATGCTTCTTACTTTCTCGGCTTTATTTGTTGATAAATCATTTAAACACATTTCCGTACCACCTTTAAATAATGTTATTTGTTTACTTAGATCTAATGTATAGATTCTAAACAAATTTCATGATCAAATTCGACGTCCTAGTGTACTTTGATTTAGTAGTTAGATTGATGCATTTTAGTGTCCCTGCTTTATTTGTGAATGATTAGACCACATTTCCGCACCACCCTTTCAATAATGTCTAAATTGTTCCTTAGATCTAATGGTAAGATTCTAAAAAACTCTCATGATCAAATTCGACGTCCTAGCGTACTTTGTTTTAGTAGTTAGATTGATACATTTTACTGCCTCTGCTTTATTTGTTGGTAAATGATTTGATTACATTTCCGCACCACCTTTCAAAAATGTCTCTATGGTTCCTTAGATCTAATTCAAAGATTCTAATCAACTGACATAATCAAATTTGACGTCCCAGCGTCCTTTGTTTTAGTACTTAGATGATGCTTCTTACTATCTCGTCTTCATTTGTTGATAAATGATTTGAAGAAATTTCCACACCACCTTTCAGTTATGTCAAGATGTTTACTTAGATCTAATGGAAATATTCTAAACAACTGTCATGATCTACTTCGACGTCCTAGTTTACTTTGTTTAAGTTGTTAGATTGATGCATTTTACTGTCTCTGTTTATTTGTCGGTAAATGATATGACCACATTTCCGCACCACCTTTCTATAATGTCTGTATGTTCAGTTAGATGTGATGGAAAGCTTCTAAACAACTGTCATGATCAAATTCGATGTCCTAGTGTACTTTGTTTTTGTAGTTAAATTGATACATTTTACTGCCTAACTTTGTTTCTTGGTTAGTGATTTGAACAAATTTCCCACTACCTTTCAATAATATCTATATGGTTCCTTATATCTAAATTAAAATTTCTAAACAACTGCCGTGATCAAATTCGACGTCCTAGCGTACTTTGTTTTAGTAGTTAGTTTGATACATTTTACTGCCTCTGCTTTATTTGTTGGTAAATAATTTGACCACATATCCGCACCACCTTTTAATAAGTTCTATATGGTTCGTTAGATCTAATGCAAATATTCTAATCAATTGTCATGATCAAATTCGACGTCTTAGCGTCCTTTGCTTTAGTACTTAGGTGATACTCCTTATTTCGGCTTTATTTATTGATAAATGATTTGAAGACATTTTCACACAACCTTTCAATATTGTCAAGATGTTTATTTAGATCTAATGGAAATATTCTATACAACTGTCTTGATCAACTTCGATGTCCTAGTGTACTTTGTTTTAGTTGTTAGATTGATGTATTTTACTGTCTCTGCTTTATTTGTCGGTAAATGATTTGACCACATTTCCGCACCATCTTTCAATAATGTCTATATGGTTGTTTAGATCTAATGGAAAGATTCTAAATAACTGTCATGATCAAATTCGACGTCCTAGTGTACTTTGATTTAGTACTTTGTATTTTTTAGTCCCTGGGCTTTATTTGTTGGTAAATGATTTGATCACATTTCCGCTCCAACTTTCAATAAGGTCTATATGGTTTCTTAGATCTAATGCAAAGATTTTAATCAACTGTCATGATCAACTTCGACGTCCTAGTGTACTTTGTTTTAGTAGTTATATTGATACATTTTGCTGTCTCTGCTTAATTTGTCGGTAAATGATTTGACCACATTTCACAGATACTCGAATACTACTCTACTATTCGAGTAACTAGAAACGAAAGCAGAAGGCTACGAGAATTATGCGTACCGACCTGAAGAGGGCATTTTACCATCGATCCCGGCAGGGATCAGTTATCAACTACGCGGATGAATTCTCGGAAACCACCTAAATCATTTAGTGCCCGCGAAAACTTAAAAACAAATATAGTGAATATCTACGGGGAGAATACTTTTCATTTGTGTAAAACATTCGAGAAATTACGCGCGAGAAGAGGCAAACTTTTGTGCGATCTACATTTTTTACAACGATGCCGCGATGAAGGAGTTATTGCTTAAAACATGACGGTAAAGTTCTGGAAGAACAACAGAAAAACACAGAATATCTTATGGAAAGCTAGTTATGCCCTACTTATGGAAGCTATACGTGATGTTAGAAGAGATTTGGATGTTCTTAATACTAAACTCCTAGATATCTACCTACAGGTAAGCAATACACTCCACCCAATAATATGGGATAAATTCGATGAGATTGTGGAATTGTGCCGAAACGATGGAGAAGTTGACAACAATGCAACAACAGACAAAAATTAACAAATTGAAGCTCCGAACAGATGCCCAAAAAACGAATTTTTCCCGGAAAATAACGGTCACAGTCTAACCTCACGGCAATTGGAAACGAATAGAACGTTTATAACTTATCTCGGTCAATTGAACACTTCCTCGATTGGCGTGTTGGCTAAGGGATTCAATTAAGCTATTGCTCCCCTCACATACCAACAGAGAGAAATAATATGTGGCGTGGAAACAGCAGTTTCAAAATTAGGTGCGAACACCGCTGAAATAATTAGACAAGATGTGTCCATGTTCTTAGAAAGTCTAAACCACCCAAAAGGAAACGTATCTTTAGAAAAAAATGAGCCTTGAAACAACTTCGCCTCAACAAGGACATTGTCATTCTACCTGCTGATAAAGGAAATGCGACTGTAATTTTAGATACAGCGGATTATTCAAACAAAATTCAAACATTGCTACAAGATCCAGCATATAAACAAATTACTACTGACCCAACAACTTATTTGGAGAAAACAACCAGGCCAAAATCCAAGCAAGTAGGATCGACAAAAATCTCGAACTGCAACTCATTCCGCGTGAAAAGTCATCGAGATGTCCGAAATTCTATGGATTGCCAAAAGTACATAAAGAAGGTGCACCTTTGAGGCCAATAGTAAGCTCAATTGGATCCCCAACACAACACCTAGTCAAATACCTAGCCCAACAACTTCAACCGTTTGTAGAGGAGGCAGACTCATATGTGAAAAATTCGACACAGTTCATCGAAATACTTAGAAAAAACGGTCTTAAAACCAGAGTGTCTTCTTGTAAGTTTTGACGTAGTGTCCCTTTTCACCAACATCCCTACCGTCGAAGCCTTGGATATCATAATAGAAAAATACAAACCACCTCAACACCTTGTAGACTTATCAAGGCACCGTCTGATGAACACCTATTTTGTTTACGAGAACCAACGATACAAACAAGTGGAAGGAGCTCCAATGGGATCGCCACTCTCACCAGTTATAGCGAACCTTTTTATGGAGAACTTTGAGGAGTTGGCACTAAGAACAACAACTCTTAAACCCAGTTTATAGTGGCAATATGTGGATGATACATTTGTGATTTGGCCTCATGGGAGGGAACGCCTCAATACTTTTTAGACCACCTTAATGGCATCCATCACAAAATAAAAATTTACCATGGAGGTTGAAGCCAACAATCAACTGCAGGACGCATACTATGGAGACACTTTTTTAGGCAAGGCATACATTGGGACATCTGCATGCTTCGAGGACTGGTCCCAAACTATGTTTATGTAAAAGGCATGCTTTGGGGACATTTGAAATTTATATCTACAGCATATTTTGAGCCAAAGTGAATTTCTATAGAATCCAATAGTGTTATGGTACACATTTTGGGTATATTGCGATATATAAACTATCCACAAATTATGTTTAAAGTTTATATATAAATGAGTTTATATATAGGATTTGTGACTACAATCGTTTCAGACAGTCATTTTTTTACATTGCATGAGTTTGAAAACGTAAAAACGAAAAAGTAAATAAGCCATCTAGCAGACAATTCTTATACATAGAAACAACGTAATAGTAGTCGCTTATGCTTTGAAGTTTTTATATTGTTTTTGTATAGTTCTTGTTGATGACAGATTTATTTAGGATATTATCTTTAATGATCCAAGGGTATATATAGTATAATTTCATTTGTGTTTTCGATTAATAAATACGTAAGACTAAAGTAGAGAACTTATTTAGTGGCGATATATGAAGTTTGGAGTTTTAAGACATGACTTATCGGTCTGAGTTGCACATTTAATAATAATTATTATTCCTACGGAGTTTGATACTCGGCTAATGGTTAAGATGTGGATTGGGTATTATTGACACATGTTATGGGTGGCATACTGTAAATTTATAGATTTTCGGAACTGTTAAAAAATGTATTAAACTTAAATTAATTCATTCAGTGGTTGATATTGGAAACCGTACGTATAACTTCTCGGTAGTCAGAGGAAGAATTAAATTCTTGGAATACATTTATTTCGGCTGAGTTTAAGAATTACCCATGGCCGTTTTTAAGTGTTGGTATATTAATTCATAGAAATATTTCACTTTCGAAGCTGATTAATACTTTAAACGGTAAAATCGTTTGCTAGCAATATAAGGTTGTTCCTTTCACGTTATTCAATATCATACGCTGAGTAGAGGAATTACTTGAACCTTTATAATCAATATGGGAGTTTCCGGTTTTGCAGTATTTTTATGTGAAACATATAACAAAATTGAAAAAAGAATTTGTTGAATTTTTGCATCAAATGATTGTTATTCAACAGGGTGGTACATGAAATATTTGTTTGACAAAATTCTTTAAATAAAAATAGGTCTTGACTGAGCATTTATCGGTAGACTTGGAAATGTTGAAGTAATGTAGTTTTGAAAATGTGTTAGTTTATTTAAGTAGAATAAAATTAAACTTATGTATCATCATAAAAATAGTGATTAAGTTGATTAAAATTCAGGATTTTCTATAAAACATTGGCTTTGTAATTTGAATTAATTGATTAATTAAACGTTACCTAAGATTGTGTGTGGTGCAGTTTAGTGGGGATATATGAAGTTTGAAGCTTTAACAACTGACTATTATCTATCTAAATTGCACATGTATCTATAAAGATTGAAAATATTATTAAGGGTTGAGATTTGAATTTGGTAATATGTTCACAAATAGTGTACAGTAAATAAATGGTTTTACGGAATTCTTAAAAATGTCGTTTACAGAATCTAAATTCTTTGAATACAAGGGAAATAAAGTATTTTTGTGGGTACCTATGTAGAATTCTATTTGATTTTTTGCCGATGATTGTGGAAATCATATAAGATATGTTTAATTTCACAAGAAGAATTACATTTTTACAATTCATTTCTTTAAACTGATAATAAGTATAATCTCGCCCATGGCTGATGTTGCTCTAGGTTATATTGATTAATAATTTAAACTGTAAAATCTTAGACGTGTAATTTGAGCATGTACCACTCACGTTTTTCTATATTCTATGCAGGCTAGAGGAATTCTTCAAATAAAAATTCTGGTGGTATTCTTAAATAAACGTAATATTTTAGATAACTATTTTCAGGGTTTTGTGGAGCTTGGTAAAGTTTAACAAACATATTATGAAATATTCCAGATTATTTTTATGTGGGCTCGGAACAGTTTCTCCTTGGGAAAGTTCTGTAAATAGGTCTTAATTGAACAATTTATCAGCAGATTTGGCAATGCTAAAGTGGTGTTTTTATTGTAGTTTTGAAATTTTATTACTCCATTAAAGAATAATTAAACTTTGGCTTAACAAGTTGATTAAATTTGATTCGATTATTGGGTGTCAAAATTTGGAACTTTCTTAAAAACACTAGCCTGGTAATTTCAACCAATTGATCAATTAAACCTTACCTATGTTTGGGGTGGTGTAAATAGTTTAGGGGGATATATGAAGTTTGATGGTGTAACATGTTATATTTATAAAGTTTGAAAATTTTACTAAGAGTTGAGATCTGAATTCGGTACTATTGTCATATGATGTAGGTGGTGTTCCGTAAAATTATATTATATATATATTCTTAAACATTTCGTTTGTAGGACCTAAACTCTTCCAATATTAAGCGAATGGAATGAGTAGTTTTGTGGGTACCCATGACAAAAAGTATATTTCAATTTTGGTGAATGATTGTGTAAATCATATGTGATATACTTAATTTCATAAGAATTTTACAATCCATTTCTTATAACTGAGAATAAGTATGATCTTGTAGGCAGCTGATTTTCACCTATGCGTATGTTGATTAAAAATTCTAACTGTAAAATCGTTAAGTAACGATATTGTGATGTATCATTCACGTTAGTGGATATTCTATGTTGGGTAGAGGAATTGCATGAACCAGTACCAAAACTCGGTTTTGCTGTAATTATGGCAGAATAGCTAAAGAAATTTTCAAAGCTATTATTGTTCTTAAATAGGAAGCTTTTCAGTGACATAATTTGAAATGTTTGTATAATGAACTTCTTCAACTAAAAAATTTAGTAGTACTCTTAGTTGATCGTAATAAATTATTATTTTGAGGATGTGTGGTGCTCCATAATATTAATATATATGTATATAACATTTTCCGTAAACTTGTATGTATAAGTCGGAAGAATTCCGTAAAATTTCTGTTAATTTGAACTTAATTAACTTAATTTAATTTTAGTGTAATTCGAAATTTTGTTGGTCTATTAATTGAAGGGTTAACATTTGTTTCACACGTTGATTTAAATATGTTTAGATTTGAAGACGAGAGATATAAAGACCGACATCTAGGATTTTCGGGGAAACAGCACATAGAGGTTCCGAATCTGGAGCCGTTCCATGTAACTGCTGTTACCCGTAATTCCTAGGTTAGAATGTCACGATGAAATTTTCAGGTTAACTTCACCTGTCAGAGATATTGAATACTCTCTTCGAGGTGTCATTTTTTTGTACGCAAGACAATATATATAATATATACTGTTTCTGGTTAGGGAACCTTCATCAGTTGCGCTTCCCACAATTGAATGTCCTCTCGAACACTTCTTTATGTATTTGATACATTTCGTTAAATTTGAAGACGCGAGATGTAAAGACCGACATCTAGGATTTGTGTGTCTCTATACATGGATCTTGACTACTATTATACCTACAGCAAAGGTTAAATAGGAAAAGTTTTAGAGAAAACCTAGTGCATTCAATAATTGGCTTCAGATTTACAATCGGTCAATTGGTTTTGGAAATAACCGGCAGTAGCAGATTTCGTTTTTCGCCGGTAAATCTGAAACGATTAATTTGATCGCTTTCAAGATGTGTCATTATTTGAATACATTTTATTAATCGAATAAAATGGCATTTGTCACATGTCTCAATAGACTTTTGTCATTCCGCAAACTTTCCATTTTTCTTATGTCCTCTATATTAGATTTTTTAATTTTTAAAATGGGGTAAAATTTCCAGTCTAGTAATACACCACAAGTGCATAAAAGATTTGAGTGTCAACAAAATATCACACTCCGTAAAGTTAGGCCTTAATTTTTCTAAGTTGCTTTATTTGTCGCAAAGTAACATTAATAAGAAAATCATGTACTTACGCATTGAATTTGCAAATAAAATATGAACGTAACTAAGGAGAAAATGATTTATTTGTCTCAAACAAGATTAATAAGTAATATGTCATATTTTCATTATAATATGAACCTAAACAACGACTTCTCAACAAATCAGGATTCATAAAAAATAGCCCCATTATGCAATAGTTTAAAATCTAATTAAGTTCTTAACTGCTTCGTAACTAGGTATTAATTTAGAGAATTGCAAATTGGAGTCCATTTACATAGGGACAATTTTGACGATTGACGGCAATACTATTTATAAATGTATCTGAAATTCTGTGTCTCAGGTAAGTTAGATTAAATTACCAACGATCCCACACCAAAAGTTACTTCCAAATCTAGTCTGTACACATCTCTTTGCCAATTCGTGAGGGTTTTCCATATCACATTGATAAGTACATATTGTGCTTATTACAACCTTCACAATTCGTAAATCAACTCTAATACGACCACAAGATATAATTTACATAAATGAGATATTCATTACTCTTTCTAATATACCACTCATAGAAACGCATTCGTCTTGGAAAATCAGTTTCCTTAAATCCTTGAACTATTTTGGGTTTGTATGGATGGTACTTATTCTTTTTTATCACTCTCTTTATTTACCGTTGATTTTGGCACACGAAATTGCCGTTCAACAGTTCTTACCTAGGCATTAGGCTTTCATTGACAGGTCGTAAAATACTTCTGTTTCGATTTTCTTTTTCAATATTGTTTCGGCTTCTAGATTGTTCATGAGATTAATTAAATTAACTAGGATTTTTTTGAATTGGGCTTTATGAGGCTGTCGTCGTTCAGGATACATTTCTAAATACCTTGTTGAGGTAATGTCGGTGTTTGTATTTAATGTAAGTACAGCGCTAAATGTCAAACAGTTCTTCATTTGAATAGAGAATACCGGCCATTTTTAACAGGTTTCGATATTTTGTGTTTCATATTTATGATTTTAATCAGAGAGAAATGTATTACTTACTAAAAAACAACTTTCACACTTTGAATTTTTTAACATCAGTCAGATGTGTTATAGAAGGCGATACAATATTGACAATAAAAATGGCGAGAGAAACATTTTACAAGTTGTCAACGAAAACTCTAGTACATTGGTAAGATCTGTTGAAAGGAGATCTCGTGTGTCACAATAAATAATACAGAGAGTGTTAGGAAAGAATAAGTACCAATAACACATAATAGATCAACAACGTAAGGAAACTAATTTTCAAGACATGCATTTCATTTGTCTTAAAAGATAGTTTCCTTAATTAATAAAAAATCGGATTTTGTAAATCATATCTTGTAATACGATGAGAGTAGGTTTACGAATTATAGAATATTAATAAGCACAATAATCATAATTGGGATGTTGAAAACCCCCACGAAGTGGCAGAGAGATGTTTATAGACCAAAGTTGGAAGTAACGTTTGGTGTTGCCTCATTGGTAATTTCATCTTACTTAGGTTTTTTAATTGGGTACCCATTATAAAATTATGAATATTTTCAGGAAATCGACTTATAAGACCATATTTGTTTGACTACAATTCTTTAATGTTATTTTGATACAAACAAGTCATGGCCTTCTTAAAAAAATAAGGCCTAACTTTATGAAGTGTGATATTTCGATGAAACTAAAATTTTGTATGCACTTGTGAGACATATAAAAAAGTTGAGGCAGTTTTGCGGGATAACAAAAGACCTTTGAGATATGTGATACATGTCATTTTATTCGTCTTAAAAAAGTGTCACATCTTGACAGCTGTCAAATTAACCGGTTCAGATTTACTGAAGAAAAACATTTTCGGGTTTTGCCGATTATTTTCAAAACCAAATGATTGATCGTAAATCCGAAGCCAGATTTCAAATGCACTAAATTTCCTCTAAAACAATCCCCGTTTGACCTTTGCTGTATAGAGAAGGGAATTTAAATATACTTGTCCTCAGAAAATTATAATCAAAAATATAATATGATTTTGTTAACCGTTATTTTAGATAAAACAACACTATAAATCTTATAATATTGGGATAAATTGGTTAAAATAGTGTAAACCTCACATATTTGTATGCACCATAAATTTGAAATAGTTATAAGAAATTACTTTATTATCTAGCCAATGTGACTTTTTAGATGATCTTCTAAAGCTTTATTGTGTCTCATTTGTCTTTTAGTGTTACACCTGATTTTTTAAATTGTTTTTAATAGAATTGGGATTTCCATGCAGACATATGACGGTAGCTTTCTCATATATATTTTCAAGAAACATTTTATATCGGTATTCTGTTGTAGCGTTTCTCAGATATGTTAGTGTTGTCCACTTTGAAAAAAATACATTGAAGATCACATATTTCTGTTAAAATTCAACTCTGTTCATTGCTAATCATTTCTATAACAATTGCGGTTACTGGTTTACTATTTTTCTTTCCTTCATTGAGTTTTGTTGACATATTTTGTTAAGAATTTTAAATTATATTTTACTACACAATAATAAGTTTACCATTCATTTTATTTGTATTTCTGCAATTCCTCTCTTCCTTCTTCAGTTGTTTTAATTAGTTTTTTTCTTTACTTCTGAGCCATGACTGTTTTTCTGGTTGATTTTCGAAAACTATGATTTCATTTCGTATGGAAAATGTCCTGTAAGAACATTTAAGCGTTTTTACTTACATTTCTTTTGTTATAGCTGATGTTCTTTACATATTTTAAACACTATATTTTTTTATTATTAACATGATACGGACTTTTGTACTGTGTTACTTTGCTGTATAGCAAGTGCTCATATTCCACCTTATTTCCTGAAGTCTAGTGCTGGTCCATTTTAGCGCATTCAGTGTTTCTTCATCTACATAGAGATGGACGTTTCTTATCTGGGTTCGTATATTTACAGTTCCGACAATCATTGATTATTATTTTTCCGTGGACAGTTTCGCACAATACATGAACATATTTTGTTTCTCAATATCCTAAATCAAAACTTAACCCTTTAAGTTTCATAACGTTCTAAATTGTCTTATTGGCTTATAGATTTTAGGCTATCGTTGACTAAGGCAGTAGATAAGATGGGGCGTTCCTGTGACAACTCGATGGCATGTCCCTCAAACTGTCCACCGTAATAGGGGGGTCCCCAGTTCTTGTAGAATGGCATCGCCAATGTCCAGAGGGTAGTTTGTCACTTTGTCATCAAGAAATTGTCTCAAACAATGGATTAGGCGACAAAAGGACATCTAAGGTGTGACAAAGTTGACAAAAAGTGACAATTTGGCTAGACGTAGATGGTGAAGAGATCGCCAATAACCAGAAGGGTTTGCTGGGAAAAGCGTATCGCTTATCAGTAGTTTTGATCTCTTCTTCTTCGCTAGCTCTTCGGCTATCCTTGTTAGCGAAGGCTGTCCTTGTCTGGCTTGTACGAGGGGTGGGCTAACCTAGCGTATCGCTTATCAGTAGTTTGATCTCTTCTTCTTCCGTAGAATGTATATTTTCGTGGTCTTTGTCTAACACACCAAATTTCATTATGATAAAAAAATATAAGCCACTTACTCTCTTTGTTTAATACATAGTTACCGTTTTATTAATTAATGTACCTAATATATGTATAAATATAAAAACGTAATTTTTTGTATTGACAAATTTTGCAAAAAAAAAATAAAATTTTTGCTTCCTTTCTATAATAAAATAAATTTCATTATGATAAAGAAAAATGAGCCACTTACTCTCTTTTTAATAGTTACCGTATTATTAATTCATGTACCTAATATATGTATAAATAAAAAACTTAAACTTTTTATATTGACAAATTTTGCTAAAAAATACCTTATTTTAAAATAATATAAACAATTAAAAACAACTGCATTATTAATTCCAATAACAAGGTCAGGAATGCTTGATAAATTGAATCATTAATTCATTATCGTGAAAGAAGACCAAACATGTGAAATTTTATTTACAAACATCTAATTATTTACAAGTGTCTATCGCTGCATTGATAACACTGCAAATTTTAATCATTAATTAATTATCATGAAAGAAGACCAAACATGTGAAATTTTATTTACAAACATCTCATTTTTTAGTTTATATGTATGTATCGCTGCAATAATAAAATGTTGCAATGTGAAATTCCATTTCGAAATTATGTGATTTTTTCATTTATAATTAGTGCTTAGATAAAATTTGTAAACCTAAGATGTTGATACAATTGAAAAAATCTCTAGGAAATAATAATTTACTGCCTATAAAGGTACAGAACTTGCAGTGAAAAACAAGTGAGTTTCAGTGTAAAAAGGTTCAAAAATAGCAAAACAACATGTAAGTAAGTAAATATATATATATATATATATATATATATATATATATATATATATATATATATATACTATATTATTATTATTAAAAATATTTCTAATTCAATAAGATTTTTTTATTACATCTATTTAATTCTTGTATACAACTTGTATAGTTCCACTGTAATAAAGCAACATAATGATGTGATATATTTTTACTAAAATCATTAGATGAGGTTGTTGTACACGGTGGAACTCTAAATCTTAGTTCCGCATACTTAGATGCCCATATATCACTGTCTGCCTTAAATCCTGCACTGAGTGAGAGGCATGCTGCCAAATCTGATCGAACTTCAAGCAGATTTGTTCTCGATTCATTTAGCGATTTTTTTAGAGCAATTAATTCATTTAAAGTAGCCATATGTGTTTCTTCCAACTGTTTAATGGTTGCCTGATACTCTGTTTCAGTTTTCATCATACTAAGGGTTGTGTTCTCGTTTTCAATTAATGATTCAGATACTGCAGTTACAAAATTACTACTTTTATTTCTTAATTCTGTTATGTTTCCTTGTCTTGTAGAATATAGCTTAAATTCAGGATACTTTGATAACAGTTTACTAAAACTGATTTGTAAAGAAGTTTGGTTTGCCAATTCATGTGTTATATATAAGCTTCCATTATGTGGTGAGTATTCAGAGAAAAACACTTCATTTCCAATAACAATACATAGTGAACATAAATTAAGAATAATGTTTATAAACATTTTTCTTTATTATTTATTCTTCGTTTAATAACCACAACGTGCACTGTAGACAAATACTACAATATTTGTATTTTGATCTTCTTGGTGTATTTTGAGTGAAACTTCTTGTTGTATTTCTTGACACTGTAAAGTTACAATAGTAAAGAGTAAACTTTCAGTGTTTTTAAAACAATTTGTACAAGTATAAGAAATGGATACGTTCATACTGTTAATTTAATAGACTGTATTTGATATTTATTTAAAATTCTCCCCTCTTAGTTTAAGATATAGAGTTGCGCTGTTACAAAAAAATTGTAATGGCTCTAAATAAACAATTTATTATTTATATTACATAATATTTTTACATTGTTCTTACAACATTAGTTAAAGGATTATATTTTACAAGGCGATCATGAAGAATGAGACAATATGCAGTAGTTTTTTCTGGTATATTCTTGCTTGTTTCGAATTCTAATCTGACATCAACAGCTCCACCTTTAATGGTATCTATTTGTCGGCTACAGTCAATTACATATAATGTGGTTTGTTTAGAAAAGTCTTCTGGAGTTAGAGAAACTTGAATGAACTCTCTGTTATAATATACCGCTTGGAAGTTAGCAAACATTTCATAAAGTGTTGCAAAATTCTTTTGATCAAAATTGAGATTTAAATTATCATATGGGTAAACTTCAGAATTTAAATACAATTTTATATTTGTGATGTTACAATCAAATTCTGACATAGTCTTTGAATATTATTTTTTTCGATCAGTATGGAATGCTACAATAACAAAACGAGGTTTTTCCAGTTGACTTGTCGTTTTCACTGCCCAGGTATGTTTTTGACTTTGCTGTAAAAGTGGATACTCTAACAACTCCCAGGAACGAAAGCCGATGGGCAAATCTTTTCCACGTTCTATATATTGCAAAAATTGGATTTTGTGAGCATCAGATAATGACACATGAGGTACTTTCCAAACAACTTTATTTAGGTGAACTTTTGGTTTTTCTGTAGCTACAGAACTAACTGCAGCGTTTGTGTCTGTATTGGCACGTACCAGAATTAAATTTTGACTTGCTGAAATCACTAGGCGACGAAAATCTTCACAAAAGCCAAGTAGTAATTTTAGAGGAATGCATACTGCAAAATTTCCGTTGACGTCACACATATTTGGAGTGCCTTCAAGATTCCATCCTGCATTATACCATCGAATTATTTCGTTTTTGAAATATGATAGATAGGTCTTAATCGTTGAGGTGATTCCAGGATTTCTTGTTCGATCGACTACTGTTCCACCAAGTTCATAACGAATTTCTTCAAAGAGGAATGCAAAACCATTATTAATGAATCTTAATGTTGGACTGTACTTATTTTCTGAGTTTAAAAGTTTTCCTTCCAGGTACAGAAAACTTTGAGAAGGTAGAGTGTACACGTCTTGAGTTTGTATAGGGATTCTTATCTCATCATTATTGAAAAATGTAGTATTTGCATAAGGTGTGTAGGAATGATATTCAAAATTGGTTATAGCATTATCCACAATAACATTATCAGCCACTCGTAGTATGTTAAGCGTCATTTTTTTTGTTTAAACACACACCGGAACAAACAGAAAAGTTTTTTAAGTCTTACACTTATACTTAATTTTATTCTGCAAATGAATGCTTTGAATTGTCCTCTCTGTATAGTTGTCTTCTTTTTCTTCTTATTTTTTTCTTCTTTATGTTTAGCCGTTGTTAAGTTCGTACCTTGAATCCCAAAGATACTAAAAATTGCTTATTGATAGGTGTTAACTGTTTCATTTGTTGTCTTATACTGGCGTTTTTATAGATTGGCTGTAGATATTTTATAGGTTGTTCCTGTTGTGATAAATAATTAGATGGATTATCATATATGAAAACCATGTCAATTAAGTCGTTTTAAATGCAATCTTATCGTAACAACTTCACTTTTAAAATTAACCAAATTTCCATTTTGGTCTGTTATTTTAATAATAATCTCATTTATATATCTTGTATTGATTGGTAGATAAATAACGTTGGTGGGGTTTTCAACAATTTTGTAACCAGGCGGGACATTGGGGTAAAACATATGGATTATATGGACGGGTATATCATTGTTGAAAGAATTCTGAATTAAATTGCATTCAATGCAAATAGCATTTACTTTTGAAATGCTGATTGGATAATCTGAATAGTGCCATTTCTTAGGTTTTAATTTTCTATTTTCAAATCCTAATAAAGGACCAATGGTGTTAGATTTCTCAAAATCAATTTCTTTGTTACATTTTATTTCACATTTAAATGTGTTATGATTAGCTCTCAATATTAATACAGGTTTTTCTGTTTTTTTATTTTTCTTATTATCATCTTTTTCCACAGGTTTCAAATTCTTCTGTATAGGTTGTGACGATAATACAGATGGTACAGCTGTCTCCTTTTGTTGTTCTTCATGATCAGTTAGCAAAGTGTGAAGCGTTTTTTCAATATCCTGTATTTCATAGGTGCCCACCGGTAATTCTAATTTCATACCGTTAATATAAAACTTGTTGTTGGTTTCATCGATATTTGAGATGGTATTAAAGGTCATAAAATCAATTAACCCCATGACATACGTAGCATCATCTTCTAGAATAATTGGTGGGTAAATCTTGTTACTGAGAATTGAAGCACGTTCAGAGAACGTAAATGTATATGAAGACATCTTAATCTGTCAAAGTCACCAAATAACTAAAACTATTTGTATGGTTTTATTAAATATATTCACTTAATTATTTTTACTATTTACAATTTTCAACTAGATTATTATTACGTAGTTATTAACAAGTTTCAACTCGCATTAATACTAATGTTTCCTTTCGGCACCTGGTACAATATGAGACCCTTTGAATTCCATAATCTGTACATATACCAGACTTGTAAACTTGAAAACTTGCACCACAATCATCACATTTAAATGTTAGTATTATACCTCTTCTATTGTCTGCCATTTTGTTTTTTTTTTCTAATTACCTCTTGAAGCACAACACACAGAGCAGCTTGAATTTAGTAATTTTCTTTGCATGGGTGTTCCGCAATATAGACAATAAACAGTAGAGCTAGAGCTACGTTTTTCAGTAATTATTCTTTTAGTTCCACACTTGTTACACCAGCAGTCCATAAGAACCGTACACTGATAATGTTCATCAGTAGGAACAGGCATTTATAAAAAATATTTGAATGTATATTGTTCAAAGGTTTTCAAAGTAATGAGACAAATTTGATTTGTTTACGCCTTTTATTGAGATAAAAAATATAAACATAAGTGTCCACAATTAAAACTGTTATAGTTCTGAAACTTATTATAGTTATATACAATTTTACATAGTTCAGTGGAATTAAAATATTTTATAACTTCAAATGGAGGCCTAAGGTTTCCAAAGCTATCAAAATAGGTTACTGTTGAACCGCTTTTCTTATATGCTGTCCAATGAGTTCCAGGACCAATTGTAGAATCTAAGTTGATAACTCCTCTTTCAATTTTATGAATTTTTTTAGGTAAATTGTCTCTCATGAACACTCCTCGGAAATTTGGAATTTTCCAGATTTTTGCATATTTATCTATATCAATATTTGTTAGCGGACGTTGTGGTAGTTTTTTGGAGGCTGTAAAAAAAGACCGAAGCCTTTTTTGTAAGGACGTAAGTATAGTCCTTTTCCTCCTACAGCAATAGACTCCATTTGTCTATTATGTCGTTTAGCTTCCTCTAATTTTTGTTTTGCCATCTTAGCATCATTTATTACTTTTGCAACAGCTGATCCTCCTGCGGCGATCGATCCCAGAGCAGAAAGTCCTGCAAAAATGGGAATAAGGGGTAAAATACCACCCTTCTTAGGTACTTGTATGATACGAGGTGGAGTAGACTTGATGTGTTTCTTAATTGATTTAGCAGATTTCAATGCAACTTTTATGGCAGCACCTAAAGTACGAGGTTTATGTTTAAGCACATGTTTCCTTATTTGACTTATAGCTCTTGTAAATCCTAGAAATTTTCTGCTCGGTTTTTTCTTCAACACTCCACTTTTTCTTAACTTTTTTGTTTTACACCTTGACTTTATTTTAACCATACTTCTCTCTTGATTATAGTACGTTTTATATGAATGTTCAGTAAATACTGATAAAATTTTAAGAGAAACTATTTTTTATACTAATTGATTCTGTTCACTTTTGTCACTGGGGTAGTGTCATGTTCAAAACCACCATCACTATCATCTACTTTTCTTTTTCGATTTTGTTGATTGTCAAAAATAAGAGGTTCATCTAAATCAAGTTTTAACTTTTTAGGAATTACTTCTTCGTCATTAAGTTGTTGTAATTTTCTTTTACCCACTCGAAATTTACGAGTTTGAGGAGATATTAGACGACGTTTTATATTTTCAGAATTATAAATGTCATCATCACTGGTATCCCTTTTACGTTTTCGGTTATATTCAATTTCCATATTCATATCAATTTCTTGAGGTTCATTTACAGGTTTTTCTTTTTTGTTTATTTTTTTTATTTGAACCTTTGGTTTTCTTCGTCTCCTTTGTGATGGTATTTTTTTAATGGATTCCACATCATTACCATTTAAAATTGTTATGCCGTCTTGTATATTCTTGAGAGTATTTTCAATCATAAGTTTAGTTTTTTCCATTAACTTTATACACTTTCGAATCGTTTGTTTATTAGTAGGTCTTTTCAAGCCCATACCTAATTTCACTTTAGTTTTCATTGCTCCTGCAATACCGAGAGCTGCTATTCGTTCACCTACAGATGCGTCTTTAGAATGAAATCTCTGAAGAGCTTCTTCAGCTAATATTTTATCTGCCTTATGACGTAACTTTGTATCACTTTCACTTTCATAAAATTTATCGTGTTTTAAACAGCTAGCATCTAATGGATTTGTTGGTAGACTTCCTTGTAATAGACGTTCTTTGAGTTTTGTTCCAGGCCCACAATAATTATAACCTGGTATATGCATTTCAAACGGTAAATTATTTATAGCTGAATTTAATAAACCTTGACCTGAATATAACTTCATGATGTTATTTCATTAACTATCACCTTAAAACTAACATATATTATTTGTTTTGTGAATATTTATCTCATTTTATAGTAATGTGTCAAAGAATGAGGGTGGTAAAACAAAAAACTTCTTTAGCTATTGAAAATGATAATTTCAATAGTATACCTGAAAATAAAAAGCATGGTCCATTGTTTCCGTCAACTGTGAGGTGTATTCTGGTGGGCCAAGTAATTGCGGTAAAACCAATGTTATGGTTAATCTAATTGAACACTTGAACGGACTGAGATTTGAGAATGTTTATGTTTATTCAAAGTCCTTGTATCAACCGAAATATGTTTATCTGGAGAAGTTACTAAAGCCAATACAAGGCATCGGTTATTACCCGTTCAATGCTAGCGAAAATATTCTACATCCTTCAGAAGCAAAAAAAATTCAATATTTATATTTGATGATGTGGCTTGTGACAATCAAGATGTTATACGTCAATATTTCTCTATGGGAAGGCACAGTCTAGTGGACTCGTTTTATCTGTCTCAGACGTATGCGAAGGTCCCAAAACATCTCATTAGAGATAACGCAAATTTTTTGGTTCTTTTCAAACAAGATGATTTAAATTTGAAACATGTTTATAATGATCATATTGGTAGTGACATGTCGTTTGAACAGTTTAAAAGCTTATGTGCCATGTGTTGGTACAGACCATATGGATTTTTATGTATCTCTAAAGACAGCAACATCAATGAGGGACGTTACAGAAGAGGTTTTGATCACTATATATGTTTCGAATAAGAGAATTAATTTTAGTATAATCATTAACATCATAAGTGTAAGATATATCAGAAACTGATTGAACCAGATCAATAGCGGATAATAGCAGATAAAAGCGGATCAAAAGCGGATCGAAAGCGGATTGAAAGCGGATCAAAAGCTCTTGACAGCCAGATACTAACTGTCTAATTAGCAACATGAATCTATCAGAGAAGGAACTAAAAAAACGTCTTGTACAGAAACGTTTAATTGTAAAAGAAAAATTACAGCTTCTCAAACATGGTGAAATTGTTAAGGAAAAGTTATTTTCTCCCATAACAAAACATCTAAAGGACATTGAAAGTAAACTGAGTCACAAGGAACATAAAACGGATGGAGGTAGTAAGGTGGAAGAAGAGAAAACTTTTTTTAAAACTGAGGATCCTAGTCATGTTGATGAAGAAAAAGATTTTATTTTCAACGATGAACTATACCCATCAATACTATCACATCAAACTGAATCGCTTTATCAGGAAACACCGAAGATTCCTCGTAAACTTTCAACGAGTTTATCCACACCTACAGGTCAGTTACGATTATTGCAAGATGAAAATGAAGATCCGAGTGAAAATAAAATGACAATTCTTCAAGAAATCACATCTGATGATGAGATAGGATCATTACATTCTCCTGCAACACCTGGACGGTTTGCTGATATTGCTGAAAAATCCTATGTTGACTATTTAGACCAGTATGATCCATTACCCAGAAAATATATAAATGACATGTATTATGATGATGATAATAAGGAATTTGATCATAAGTATGGTGTCAGATTAGATACCGATACTGAGAAACTTATGATTGGTGACTCAAGATTAGATATTGATGGATCTGATATTATCGTTAAGAAGAAACGATATCGAGGTAGTATGGGGTTATATGAATTATTGTTCAAAAAACGACCGAAAGGCTACTCTAAAGAAGATGAAGATAATTATAAACAAATTGTAGCAAAAACTAATGCTCATAGACGTTATTATAAACCTAACAAACAAATAGATGGTAGCAAAATGAAAAAATATAAAAAAATTATTGCTCCTATGGTGGCAGGGAAAGGAATTTTTATGGAAGTGGATAACAATAAAATTGATTACGTTCATTGGGATGATCCAAATGAACTTGTTGATAGGTTACGATTACTACTCGCTTCACAAACAGCAGGACATACAGGCCACACAAACGAAATAACATCAATTATTGAGGAATTGAGAGAGGCTGGTATAATTATTTAAAAATGAACTCTAATAGTAGTGTGAAGCGGCAAATAGTTGAAGAAATCCATAAAGCAGCCAGGATAAATTTTAAAAGACGAAAAGTCATTATTAAATCTTTAGATGATCTCTTTCAAGCTGATTTAGTGGAAATGATACCATACGCTAGAGAAAATAAAGGCTATAAATACATATTGGTTGTAATCAATTGTTTTTCAAAATTTGTTTGGGCCTATCCCATAAAGTCAAAAAATAAGTCTGAGGTTTGCTCAGCCATGGAGAAAGTTTTAAAACAGCAAACACCTAAGAATCTGCATACTGATGCTGGTACAGAATTTTTCAATAAAGATTTTAAGAAGTTAATGAACAAATATTAGGTGAATCATTATAAGGTGTTTAGCGAGAAAAAAGCGTCAATTGTGGAACGAGTAAGTCGAACTTTGAAAAACATGATGTGGAAAGAATTCAGTTTACAGGGTCATTACAAATGGTTGAATATTCTACCGGAAATCGTGAGAAAATATAATAATACCAAACATAGAACCATAGGTATGAAACCAGTTGAGGTCATGAAAAAGGATGAAAAGCATTTATTAAAAACAGTCTATAATAGAATTAAAGTGGCATCAAAGAAACGAAAATTTCAAGTTGGTGATTATGTTCGTATATCAAAATTACGAGGAGTTTTTGATAAAAAATACCAACCAAATTGGTCCACAGAGATATTTAAGATAAGGAAAGTTCAGCTTACAAATCCAACAACATACCTGCTGGTTGATGAAAACAATCATGACATTTTGGGTGGTTTCTATGAAGAACAATTGTTAACAGTTAAATATCCCAATGCATTTCTAATTGAACGGATCTTGAAACGAAAGAAACCTAATAAAATTTTTGTAAAGTGGTTAGGTTTTGATGATAAACATAACAGTTGGATACAGACAGATGACCTTGAAAATTGATATAAAACTGTTGAATAATTATCACTTTCATTAATATTCTATTATTGTTCAACTTAATCAGTTCGAGTCGTCAAATATTTGTGCAGTTACAATGTTTATCGTGGATTTGCAGTACTTTCAGTATGGAGATGCTATTTTGTGTAAGGAAATTGCAATCATTAATATAGAAAATGGTTGGTACTCACACAAATTTGTTACAATGCCTGTCAGTTTTAATCATTTGACTGATACCATTCAACAACATATGGTGTATACAAAAAAAGAGCATCATGGATTAGAATGGAATAATAATGATTGTTTAAGGTATGAACAAATATCTGAATACATAAAAAATTGTATTAAGTGTGATAAGACTCTGGTAATGGTCAAAGGATTACAGAAGAAACGTTGGCTGGAGAAACTGATTCCTAATAAGGTTGTGGACTTATTAGAAGAAAGCTGCCCTTCCATAGAGAAATTAAAGCTGTTTTTAAAGTCACATCATTGTAATCAACATGTATATAGTAATAAATTAAACTGTGCAGTAGAAAATGTAAATTTGTTAAGAAATTGGTATGTGTATTGTAGGAAATAAAACTCTTAGAACTAGATATATGTTTTATTTTTTTATAATTACTTAAATTAGTAAGTAAGTAAAACTAATTATCTATAAAAAAATCTTGCCCATTTTGAAATATTTGAGACTCTTGGAATTCGTCTTCGTCTATTTCCTTCAAGTTGGAACACTTTAACTTTTTAGCAGCTGAAGGTCCACTTGTTTCATTTTCTTCTCCTTCATCTTCCTCTAAATTAAAACTGTACCTTTTTACAGCCTTTTCAAAAAGACCTATTTCCTCTTCATTCTCAACATTCATTCTAATATATTTTAGAGGAAGATTACCAAATTTACGCCTTAACGTAACTTCTTTTGGAGAATATGATAAGGATACTAGCACTACATTTTTTTTAATTTTCACTTCCTTCACACCATAACTATAAATATAAACAAGAAATAAAATAAATAACAATTCAACAAAAAAATACGTATTCACAAAAATACTTACCGAAAAATTTGTTTCATTACTGCATATAGCATTTTCAAAGGAAAATTAATTTCATCTTTGGTGGAAATTAAAAGGGTACTTGGAATTGTTGCCATTTTGATCTAATAAGTAGACTTGAGTATATAACAGATGAATTAATGTTTTGAACTAACATTCCTTATTATTCAACTTGCTTTTATATTAAAGGCTAAGAGAAAAAATAAAACATGCTTATGAAACTTGAATTTCTACAAATCATCAACATTTAAGATATTTTCCATTTGTATATAAAAATTCTTATTTGTTATTATATTATACTTTATATTTTAATCCAAATATAGAATTGCTACCATAATTCTCATGGGTGGAGTTACATCTTTACAAAAAAAATATTATATTATTGCAACCATTTTGTATATAAAATCCTACCCTTTAAGATAGAAAACACAAATAAACAAACTTGTATAATTTAGATTAGTCTTGTGAATCACCAATCAAAATATTATATGGGAGGAGCTGTAATTTGTTTATTGACGCTTACAAATAGAAAACCACTTTTAATAACTTATGTAGGAGGAGTAGTAATTTGTTTATTTATGCAAACAAATAGAAAACTACATTTGCTGACCAACTACATGCCTTGTATGAATAAATCACATATAATTGTGATAAACAATTTACCTCAGCAATATGGAAACATTAATTTTACCTCGCTTATCTGTAAAAAAATTGATGATCGGCGCCAGTAAGTCGTTAAAAATGCAATTAACATAAACATAAGACGCCAGCCTGTCTGTAAAAATCGTTATCTCTCGAAAAATGATGTATTTGTTAACCTTTGGGATAAATCAAAATCACATGATGTTTGTTACATTAATTAAATTTATTAGTTTCCATGAATTACGTATGCACTTTATTTATCTGCTAGTAATTCACTGTATTGCAATAGTCATTGAGAAGATGTTGTACTGTACCATTTGTTTTAAGGTAAATAATTTACGTAGTGGCTTTCAAAGTAGAAATGTTTATTGTTTTGATTGCCAGCGTATCACATTCCATGAGGGTGATGATGACCGCAGAGAAGCTAATAAAGAAAATAAAAGGCCACGTACCTAATAGTGAAGCACAGATCTTAAATTGTTGTTAACCTATAATTTCTTTCGTGTAAGATGGAGTGTATTGTTGCTAATGTAGTTAAGAAAATTGAAACTGTTGGTAAGTTAGTTAAAACAAAAACAGAATATTTACAGTGGGTTCATTTTTTGAAAAAAATTATACTTCTACTTAAAAAATACTTAAAAAATAAAGAGGGACCGATAAAAAATTATTCGAAATTAGAAGCTAATTTAACTTTTCTTAAATATTATTATTTGCAATTTAAAAATAAATTAAGGCTTAAAAAATCGAAATCTTGTAAATATGTTAGAAACTTAGTTTGGCAAGATACAGAGTCATGTTTTAAAAATAGGATAAAATCAGGAATCATTGTCAATTTTACAATAAAGGAATTCCTTAAAAAAGCTTTCAAAAGTTTTTCAGCAAAAATTAAAAAGGAATTAAAGAAGTCTGTTAAAA
Source organism: Octodonta nipae (assembly GCA_034190945.1). Lineage (NCBI taxonomy): Eukaryota > Metazoa > Arthropoda > Insecta > Coleoptera > Chrysomelidae > Octodonta > Octodonta nipae. The sequence continues at coordinate 49,339,039 of CM067223.1, forward strand.
GTTAATTGTATATTTAATGCAAACTTTATAAAAACATCTAACGGAGAAACGGATATTAAACATTTTTCAAACAAAAATGAAGTTATAGACGTTAATACTAACTTAAAAGAGTGGTTTATGGAAAATGTTGAAAATAGGATTTTAAGTAAATTGGAAAATTTTCAGGAACGTGATTCTGGATGGGCTTTGTATGAAATATTGCATTTAAAAGTAAATATAAATCATTATAGACCAATAAATGTTGGTATGTCAACTTTTGTGGACGTACCAGCATTTATTAAGAAAACAAAAGCAGTTTTAAATATAAAAAATAATGATGAGTATTGTTTTTTGTGGTCAATTGTTGCAGCATTGCATCCATGTGATGCTAACAAAAACCCATGTAGAGTCAGTTCTTATCAGCATTTTAGTAGAGTTTTAAAATATGATAATATTCAATTTCCTATATCTTTGAAAGACATCCCAAAATTTGAAAAAAATAACAAATTGTCTATTAACTTATTTATGGTTAATAAAAAGAGTATAGTTCCTGTGAGTTTAAGCAAAAATAATTATTCACCTCGCATAAATTTACTCATGTTGTCAACTTTCGACCATTCTGTTAATTCAAATTCAGATGATGACAATGAAAATAATTCTGAAAAAAATAGAATTTTTCATTTTGCTCTTATAAAAGACTTATCCAAACTCTTAAACAGACAAATGGGAAATTTTTCTCATAAAAAATGGTTGTGTGAAAGATGTTTAAATCATTTTAAAACAAAGGAAAATTTAGATAAACATTTCATAAAATGTCAAGTTATGAATACTACCAAAATTGTCACTCCTTCAGAGACAGATAAAAATTTAAAATTTAAAAATCATAAAAATAAAGAACTTGTCCCTTTTACTATATATGCTGATCTAGAAAGTATTCTAGAGAGGTATGAAGATAAAAAATCAACAAGTTCTACACAAAAATATCAGAAACACATACCATTTAGCATAGCTTTTTATGTAAAATGTGCTTATAATGATTCACTTTCTGAATTCTATCAATATACTGGTAGGGATTGTGATATATGGTTTGTTAAAAAACTTCAAGAAATAGCTTATAAACTTGATAATATTTTTAACAATCCATTGCCAATGAAACCACTATCAGCTCAACAACATAGCTTTTATGCTAATTCAGAACATTGTCATATTTGTTGTAAAAAATTTCAAGATGGTGACATTAAAGTGCACGATCACTGTCACCTTACAGGTGAATTTAGAGGGGCTGCTCATAATTCCTGCAATATTAATTATAAGGATGATTATAACGTTCCTGTATTTTTTCACAATTTATCAGGATATGACAGTCATTTCTTTATAAAAGCGTTAAGTACTGCTATTAATGGAACTGTCAGTTTACTGCCAATTAATAAAGAACGTTACATTTCCTTTACCAAACAAATTGCCAATACCAAAATTTTCTTTAGATTTTTAGATTCATTTCGATTCATGGCCAGTAAGTTAAGTGACTTAGCATCATATTTAGAACCTAGTCAAAAGTTGATCACACGCAAATACTGTAGTACTGATCATGAATTTAATTTACTTCAACGTAAAGGTGTTTTTCCTTATGATTATATTGATAGTTGGGAAAAATTACAGGAAACTCATCTACCAGATATAAAATGTTTTGATAACAAGTTAGAAGAAACTAGTATCTCTAGAGATGATTATAATCATGCGAAAAATGTTTGGCAAAATTTTAATATTAGGAACATACAAGAATATTCTGAATTATACCTGAAAACTGATGTATTGTTGTTAGCTGATATATTCGAGAATTTTAGAAAGACTTGTCTAAAAACTTATGAATTAGACCCAGCACATTATTACACAGCTCCAGGGCTAGCTTTCGATGCCATGTTTAAGGTAACGGAAATTGAATTAGAACTTCTAACAGACATTGATATGATTATGTTCATTGAATCTGGAATTAGAGGTGGCATATCACAATGCTCAAACCGGTATGGAAGGGCTAACAATCCCTACATGAAGGAAGAGTTCAACCCTAGTGAACCAACTTCCTATTTAATGTATTATGATATTAACAACATGTATGGGACAGCAATGTGTGAGCCCTTACGTTACGGACATTTTGAATGGGTAGACCCTTATTCAGTGAACATTCAAAATATTTCAGATGACTCTGAATTTTGCTACATTTTTGAAGTTGATATAGATTATCCAAAGGAACTACATGAAAGTCATAAAGATCTCCCTTTCTGTCCGGAACGTATGATACCACCAACTTCACGTTCTAAAAATAAAAAATTATTAACAACACTTTACAATAAACAAAAGTATGTGATTCATTATAAAAATTTGAAACAGGCTCTTGAAGCCGGGTTGAAAATATCTAAAATACATAACATTCTAAAATTTAAGCAGTCACGATGGATGAAAAAATATATAGAACTGAATACACAGTGTAGAATGCAAAGCACTAATAATTTTGAAAAAAACTTTTACAAATTAATGAACAACAGTGTGTTCGGTAAAACAATGGAGAACGTAAGAAAATATAAAAACGTAAAGTTGGTTAACAGATGGAAAGGGCGATTCGGTGCAAACTACTATATATCTCAACCAAATTTTCATAGTAGTCATATCTTTGAAGAGAATATGGTGATTATAGAAATGAACAAAACGGAAATTATTTTCAATAAACCTATATATATATTGGATTTTCCATTCTAGATATTTCAAAAACATACTTATATGACTTTCACTATAACTATATTCTAAAAACTTTTGGAAAAAAACCAAAACTTTTATATATGGACACAGATTCTTTAATTTATCACTTCTTTGTAGACAATATTTACGAAGAAATGAAAAAAGAACTCCATAGGTTTGATACGTCAGACTATCCTCCAGATAATATATATCAAATTCCTCAAATTAATAAAAAAGTCTTAGGTAAAATGAAAGATGAAATTAATGGTAAAATTTTGCTTGAGTTTATTGGTTTGAGATCAAAAATGTATGCCTTAAGAATTTTAAATGCAATTATTAAGAAAGTTAAAGGTATAAAAAAATCTGCTTTGAGAAAAATTACTTTTGAAGATTTCTATCAATGTCTGTTTTATAACTTTGTAAAGGAGGCATCACATAACCTAATAAGATCAAATAAACATGAGGTCTATTCAATAGAACAAAAAAAATCGCATTGAGTCCATTCGATGATAAGCGTATTATTAACTATATTTCACCTGATACATTACCTTGGGGATACATATAATTTTAGAACCCACTGGATATTCTTTTTTGTTGAGACTAACTATAACAGTTACTTTTTCAGAAATTAGTAAAAAATGCATTTCATTTTAGCACTGATTGAAGTATATAAAGATGGTAGAACCCTTTCAAAGTGTTTACAGTATCAGATCTGCTTTCAACAAGAAAAAAAGAGCTCTACCCATTTGGAAGAAAAATTGTTACATGATTCTCAACAGACCTATCAATTAACCATCCAAAGAAGACAGCTTCATAATGACATCGAGGTTTGAAATGATCACAATAAAACACAGATTATGCACAAACAAAAATCAGTTTACAAAATGCCTTACAAGGTAACAGTTCTAATTACATGTCTAAAGTGTAAAAGTTATTCTGACAAAGATGTGATCAAAGATGAATACTACCCGTTTGGAAGACATATTGCTCTACAGTGCAGTCATTGTTCTTCTTTTAACATGCATGAAATCAGAAATTTGTATGGTAAATGGATATCAGAACCAATGTCAATTTCAGAAAAACAAAATTTGAAGCAAAATTGGAATCAAGACGTCTTTGAGAATCGAAAAAGATTTCATAACCTAGCAAAAATTTCTTCAAAGCGCATTACTCCTATACAAATAAATCAAGATGTTAACAATGCAACACATTAGTTTGTCTCAAGATTTAGCCATGAACAGTCTTATTGTCTATTGTCAGCCTTGTGATGAAGTTTCAGAATTTCCTTGGTGTTTTAACAATGATGTGATATTACAGTCATCAAAATGTAAAAAGTGTTCTGATAGTTTCAAACTGGTGTCACCTACTCAAAAAAGTGAAAACATTATAACGAATGCAGACTTTTTACCATGTGGAAATTCAAAATATTATGATGCTTTCTACTATCTATCAGAGGACAAATTTGCCTACTATCATCTACCTAAAGATGAAGTTTCATTACCATTTCTCTTACTCGAGATGTCAGTAAACTACCGCTTGGGGTATGGACGACGATTTGAAAAATGTGAAGAAGGACTTGTAAACCTATGTGAAATTGAAAATTTTGTTAATGAATATTCTAATGTATTTTTCTGAGAATAAATTTTTGTTGTTTATATCTAAATAAATTGAATTAAAAATCATCATTTTTTATTTCATGTAGACTAATACTTAAAAGAAAAATAAATGACTCATTAGCTCAGTTGGTTAAAGTGCCATGCTAATCATTAATATCATAGGTTCTAATCTTACATGGGTCATTTTTTTTTCTTTTATCTGGTAATTATAAGCTTATTTCAAACTAAAATAACAAAGTAAAGAAATGTCTAAAAATTGTAAAACTATTAAACAATGAAAGTTAAGTAGTGTACGTGATAAACAAAGACAGCAAAAATATACATTCTACCGAAGAAGAAGAGATCAAAACTACTGATAAGCGATACGCTAGGTTAGCCCACCCCTCGTACAAGCCAGACAAGGACAGCCTTCGCTAAACAAGGATAGCCGAACAGCTAGCGAAGAAGAAGAGATCAAAACTACTGATAAGCGATACGCTTTTCCCAGCAAACCCTTCTGGTTATTGGCGATCTCTTCACCATCTACGTCTAGCCAAATTGTCACTTTTTGTCAACTTTGTCACACCTTAGATGTCCTTTTGTCGCCTAATCCATTGTTTGAGACAATTTCTTGATGACAAAGTGACAAACTACCCTCTGGACATTGGCGATGCCATTCTACAAGAACTGGGGACCCCCCTATTACGGTGGACAGTTTGAGGGACATGCCATCGAGTTGTCACAGGAACGCCCCATCTTATCTACTTAAGGCACCGGATATCTGATTACAATATTTTAAAAAATTTATAAAATTATTTTATTTTACAACCTGGGAAAAATATGTCTAATTTTTTATGCTTCGATATCCAAATTTTTATATAAGCAGGAAGTTATTTTTAATAATAAACGGACAAATCCACTGACCACAATAAAATTTTATATAGAACATGTACCTAAAACGACCCTTGAGGAGAAAAGAGTAAGCGAAAATGAAGAAGAAAGAATTCGAATATCGTCTGATATTGGTGATAACAACTATGAAAATATTCCTTCCCCCCAAGAAAATATTTCTCTCAAAAATAAAGACACCTCGGAAGAAGCTAATATATATTTTAATGCATATCGCCATTTTCGAATATACTGCAAGTTTAAAATAATATTTCATTCTGTTTTTCACTTTTCAACTCAGCCATAGACTAAGTTTCCAAAAATTATTTTAAATAAGAAATGATCAATTTCGGACAAACTTTGTAAACCCTTACATACAATATTACACCTTTATCCAATATCCTAAAATTTCTAATATTTCTCATTAGTTTATGAGTTAAATAAAATGAAATTCGTCACATAACAAATTCATGCGACATTAGATATTATTGAACCTTAATCATAAAAGTTACTCAAACTTTACACATTACTAAAATGCTATAGGGCATATCTCAAAAACTCCATTCGAAATTATGTTCAAGACAGTTGAATATATCAGCAGTCCCAATACGGCACTCTATGAACATGAATATTCACAACAGAAAATATTTTTGTAAGGATAGATCTAGATACGTCCACTATCAAAAAACTAGTAAGTACAAAATATCTAACTATTATTTTAAGCTTTTGTGCTAACATGCATTGTAACTTCCCTTACAATTACAGAGATAGCAAAAAATTTTGTTTATTATATTTTTTATCGTGGAATACCCAAATCAATTGTGGTATACAGTGGTACAGAATTAAACTAAAAAGTTGTTTCAAAATTCGCTCTCTTCATAACTTCACATTTACACATCAAACTACCATCAATTCATTGTTATAAAGATTACATTCCATCTCAATTGAACAACTTCCACTTATAAATAAAACTTTTACAAGTAGCCCTATGACGATTATTGATGCAAGACGACATTTTCGAGATTTTTCAATTCATTGAACGCAAGTCAATATATTGTTTCTAATCGAGAACTTTCATCAGTTGCGCCCCCCTCAACTGATTGAATTTTCAAATACTTATTTATGTATATAGTACATATAACTTAATTTATTTATTTTATCGTTAAATGTATTCCTACACCCAGAAGTTTTAGGAAAATTGATATCACAGACTCTCCAAATCGGGAGTCATACTGTGTATAACGCCGATTCCCTGTGATTCCCAGGATATAAATCACCCAAAAAAAATCGTAGAGGTTTACTAAAACCTGTCAAAGAAATGGCGATACTAACTATTCGACATTTTTCATTCCACTGAACGCAAGATATTATTGATACAGTATACTGATCGATGCCATTCTTGCATATAATCATTCAATCCAATTAGTAAACTGTTAGTGAAAATGGAAATGCTGTGGAACCTTTACTGTGTCACAAATGTAAAAACACGGTTTTACACCCTTACACCAAACCTTTATTTAAACACTCAACAGTTGGTTTACTCCTTGATGATGACAGGCAAGCGATCAGTGTTTAAACAAAGGTTTGATGTTAGGGTGCAAATCTGGTTTTTACATTTTTTAGTGACAATGTTAATAATGATTTTAAAGCATCAATGTTCTCTACAAGAATTTTGACTTAATTACTAACAGTGGACAAACTATGCAAAAATTCAGTCAATACTGTAGTGAACAGAACATTTTGAAAATTTCCATATGGACAACACAAAGCGCTCTTTAATAAAACATTTTTAAAAAATATATAACCGACTTCTACCTGTAACTAAAACGCTAAAAATAATTATAACAAAATACAACTCTAGCAAATAAATAACACATTCAATGTTGTAAGGTACCTACCCAGGAAGTGAAAAATGTAAACATTAAAAGGTGCTCATTCTATACAAATTTATTACCTACCAATCTAGTATATTTTTGAAGCCGGTGCCAAGCAAATCTAAAATCGTTCATTGCTTACTTATCTACTAATTCATAAAACTTGATTGTTGCTTGGCACCGACTTCAAAAATATACTAGATTGGTAGGTAATTAATTTGTACAGAATGAGCACCTTTTAATGTTTACATTTTTTACTTCCTGGGTAAGTACCTTACAACATTGAATGTGTTATTTATTTGCTAGAGTTGTATTTTGTTATAATTATTTTTAGCTTTTTAGTTACAGGTAGAAGTCGGTTATATATTTTTTTAATGTTTTATTTTCAACTTTTTAGTTTATTTTTTGAACTCAGGTAGTTTTCATTCTTTATTTTTTATGTATGTATAACCTTAATAGACAGAACCAGGTAACATCGAAAGCTTCAACATTACGCAATGATACTTTCTCATTTAAATTGACAGGAAAATATTTACGAACAAAATGTATTTATGCCTTATGGACTACGCCATGTAACCTTTATTCAACTTTTTTTGACAGCCCTGTATAACTAGATAATTCCACTCCAACCTATGTACCAACCAGCCTGTACATACGACTGCCCACGGACAAGCATAAATTTGTTAGCTGCCTTCTGTAAACTATAGGACGGAGTAGAATCTATCCTATATTTATGGAGTCAAATCCATCCTATATTTCAACCATAGTATATAACTCCTTGTGGCCTACCCCATAAATTATTTCCTTTTTAACATTTTATGTTATCGCTCTGTGTAACATTAATTCCTCTCCACACTTTATGCAACTTCTTATGGGCTATAAAAGAAATAATTTTTTAATCACCCTATATAAATAAATTATATTTCAACTGCAGCATACATTTCAACCATCCTGTATATGATTCTTATGTCCACATCATATAACAGTTTTTTAATCACCCTATATAATTTTAATTTCACTTTTTTTCCAACACTTTTATACCACCAAACGTCCAGTCCACCCTATATTCCAACCATCCTGTATATAGGGCTGCCTACGGACCACTATCATTCTAGTTCGTCCTATATTTCAATCTTCATATAAATGCAACTCCTTCTATCACTTTGCTTTGTGATTTTGTTTGCTGTAACTAAACACCCTGTCTATAAACGTATCAAATAGCAGTTTAAAGTTTGACATGTGTTGTCACTGAATTTTCTATTAGGCCGGGAGAATGTGAGAACCAAAACCACCGTCTTCGCAAAATGGAAAAATTTGCATTTAAATAGGTATTTGCCTGGAGTACAAACAAAACGAGCTTGATACTCATTGATTTACGGAACCGAAAATACTATGCTTTACTACCTATATGCTTGAGATGTACATAGCAAATTTTCAAATTCGCAATTAAAACTTCCAGTGCCTAAAATTACTACACTATTACGTTGGAATTAAAATATTTATGAAGAAATGTCCGTTATGTTATTTCGATGAAATTTTTGATAAGAATTTTGGAATTTTCGGCGATTTTCTGCAAAACTGCAAGTTGCACGTCGCAGAAAAGTATATGAGATCACCTAAGGATCTTCCTTAATAGATTAAACGTTAAAAATCTATACACATCCATAAGGAGTTATCGAAAAATGGACTAAAATATTAGGGTAATTGGTCGATTTTCATGCACGCATGTGTTCAGTCACAAATTTTATCACTTTACCAATAGAATTCTTTTCCAAAATTTGAAGTTTCACCAATCCGGATATATACTCTATTAAACAAGACCATATTCGTTCAAAACGGTGCACCACAGGAGAAGAAATCAGGTAACATACATACAAAAAAAAAGCGAAAAAATACGCGACGAATTGATAACCTCCTCCTTTTTGGAAGTCGGTTAAAAAAGGATTTTGATGTGGTTCTGATGCTTACTTCTAAATTTAAAGTATATCTGAAATGTAAAATATCTAATATATATCACTGTTCCAAGCTCAAAAAAAAGATCCAACATAAACATTAACATAAAAAATAAAGTCGTAAGATAATAAATGATAACTTTGAAAAATAACAACTGTTTTTATTGACAATTTACTTTAGTCACAATACAAAATTTAATTAGGTACACAGTCTTACAATTCAATTTCAAAGTCAATAGCCAATATGGCGGAATTAACTAAACAAATCTTTGCTCATAATCCCCAAGAAGAAAAGAAGATGTCCCATTCAACAGCTTTTAATTAATAATGTAAAATTACAAATATCCTTCAATTTCAATAACAACGTTTTGATATTCCCATTTTTAGTTTATTTTCATACAATTTTGAAATGTTCTGTAATTATTTGTATTTTAATTGTAGGACTAAAATAACAATTAAAAGACACAAAGAAATTCATAATTTGCCATGAATTGTCTTACACGATTCTATTAGAAAGGGACGTATCATATTAATCTAATATTTATTAAATTTCAAACATTCAAATTCAGACATTTATAATACAACTTCATAATATCTAATGTTAAAAATTTCGTATTTATTATGTTATGGGCTGGAATGCCGAATGCTTTTTTATCACAGTGGTCCGTAGACGATTTTCGAATAATCTCCTTTCACGGAAATGTCGGTATAACGAAGCAGAGATCAAATACGCGACCGAAATATTGGCACATTTTTTATATACCAACAGTTTAAAGATTCGGTGAACTAACAAACCAAAACAATTGTTAGAATAGACCTGAAGAATATTATTATGAAGGCGATGTGTGGCTTGAATTAGTGCTAAAGTTGTGTAATAATAATATTCGAATCACGATAATATGTACATGTAAATTGAATATTCAATAAATTTATATATGTTCAAGTCTTACGGAATATCTGATAATGAATGGCAATGCATACAGATAGTAGGTCTGATATTTGAATAATTGTACAAATAATTTCATGATCTTTGTACGAATGTATTAGTATTATCGAAACTATTTCACGAATGCAATGAATGTATTCCGTAACGAAGACATTAATTGAAGTTATACAAATTTCAAGAAGCAAGTACAGTAGAATCAAATATTGAATTAAAATGATATTTTGATACATTAAGTTAATGAAACGAATAACTTATAAAGTTCCTGTACACAATATACATTAGATATACACAATATAATACTAGAAGATTTTATTAGCAAATGAATAGTAATTGATAATATGTAGGCTGATCTTTAATAATTCTTTAGGTATCACATAATAGAGAATATAGATTAATATATAAAAGATTTATTAATACATCTATACGACAATGATTTGTCACTTTGAAGGATAGTTGCAACTGTGTATGCAGAAGATAGCTGGGTATTGAGGATATTTTTCAGAGATTCGAAGCAGTCTAAAATATTTTTTCATAAGAAATTACTACTATATATTGTTATATTAAACTATAACAGCCAAAGAAATGTAATTATTAATAGTATAAATTTATGATGCGGACACCCATTTAGTTTTGTTCAAATATATTTCATTACATAACATAAAAAGTTGTGTATTACAAGAAAACAATAATTTATTTAGTTTTTTAAAACAGAGAAAATTAAAAATCTGATTTATGCTAGAGAGCATTTTAATTTAAATACAAAACAGAATGTCTTTTTAGATTTTATTAAGGAAAAATGAATATCTTCATCTAGAAATTTAGAAATTATGATACTATCTTTTCGAGAGTTTTTAATCCATTAAAGGCAAGACAATATATTGTTTCTAGTCAAGAACTTTCTTGTGATAGATAGATCGAATAATTATTTATGTATTTCGCACTAATACCCTAACTTTACATGTTAACGTAAAATAAAAATCGACATCTTGGAGCTTCAGGAAAAACTAGCCAACAGATTAACAGTTAATCTATTTGTTATTTGTTTCTTGTGCTTAATATCCTAGGAAAGGGTAATGGAGTTTTAAATACAGCACGGCTCTCAATTTAGAAACAATGTGGACTAGTTTTCCCTTAAACGACTAGATTTTCAATTTGAGTTAAAATGTTAAATTCAGCCTTAAATGCAATACAAAAATAATTATTCAAGATTTTAATCGCCGAGGGGAGCGTAACATTTGAAGACTATCGACTAGAAATAACATATTGTCACATAATCGCTTTGTGGGTTTTAGTTAATATATAAATTTGTTTCGTGTGACTTATATCATATGAATCAAAGGGTAAAAGCATTACACATGGCACGACTTCTTTTTCTTTTTAGTTTTTTCTAAAACCCCTAAAAATTGTGCGTTAAATAGTTAAGCTTTAAAAAAATTGCAAACATATAATGTAATTTAGCATTTGTTGCATTATTATTTGAATTTGTTACTTAAATCATATATTTAATCTATTTATTAATATGTAAAAGGAAATGTTGTATCCCTATTTTAAGAAATTTGGTTAAATGATGGAGTGCAAGATTTGTCACGGTGAAAATACATAATGTTAAAATTCACTTAAAACATATTTATTTCATAAACTAAGCCATAGCTTAGTTTATTAGTTTTAGGTGAAAAAAGTCAAAAGGTAAATGAATCAGTTTTGCTTGGTTGTATGTAAAAATTGTCTTTGGCATGTATAATGAGATGATTTAGTTCATCATTTAAATAATATTTTCATAGTACCCAAAGCAGATAAAACTATAGCTCAAAGATGTTTTTGGTCCTAAAATATTCAATTTTCTGTCTGATAAGATTAAAGGGTTAAATTCACTTTCATTATTTAAAAATAAATCCAAACAGTGGGTACAGTTAATTCAAAGGGTACAAAAGCATGAATATTAATTATTAAAAACATGTACAATTTTTAACATGTTAATAAAATCGTATTCATAGTAAAACATGTTAATTACCTTCTATGGGATTTTCATTATATTTATTTCAACTTATGTTTTAATTAGGAGTACAAACGTGATATTTTATTAAGACTAATTTTTGTGTTATAAAAAAGAACTGTATGATGATTTTTTTTTCTTGTTGTTTGTATCAAAAATGGAAAAAAATATATTATGAGAAACAGCCAATTGAGTAACTGCATAAAATGGTAATATAAAGCCAATAATTAGTTCTTACCATCAGTGAAATAAATAGTCATGGTGAATGATTTTATATTACTTTTGTTACAAAAAATGTGTCCCTTATTATGTGTCGTGTTTTCAGTAATTAAATTTAGGATTTTTGGAGTTTCCAGTCCCAAATCGCAAAACATTTTACAAACAAAGAGTACCTGTCATCTAATGATTAAAAATATTTTTTGAAACGTATTTGCAATATTTGGGCCACTAGTTTTTAGTATTCTAATTACGCATGCCATCTGATGGGAAATATTATTACGAACACATCTGATATCTTTGAAAAGGTTGTGAATTTCCACTTTAGTTAACATGCGAATTTAAACTCTACGGCTTTCATGACCAAAAGAATTGCATGAGTAATAAGAAAACACACAATAATCAAAAAATATCATGATTTCTCGAACTCTTAAGGAACTGTTAGAAATATATAAAAATATCGGATGAAAGGAAATTAATCGAATTATTGGGTTCCATTGAAAAATCAGATTATCCGTGGTTAGTTAACCTTTTCAAAATTGGACTGACGATAACTGGCACGACAAACAGAGTTCATCATAGTCATTCTGGCTCTTGATAGTATAAAGGGTGGCCAAGAGTTATCCTCCAAGTAAATCCTGCTATGGCATCAGACACCTCTGATATTTAACAGTGTCTAGAAGTCACACAAATTTTCGAATAACACAATAACACCCCAATAGTGCTTTTTAGGTATTATTTAGTATACATAAGTCATACTGAAATTGACTGAGTAATCCACTTTTTTCAATCTCTCACTAAACCTCATCTTCTCCGATGAGCAGAATTTAAAAATATATATCAGCATAGTCACAATCTTAGCGAACGCCTCGTATAAAAGTGAAACAATACCGAATTACTGCAGTTCATATGTATAATTTAAGTAATTATACTTATTTACTTCGCTATATTAATAGGGGTACATAATGAGGTTAATAGGCACATTAATACATATTTCTTTATTTTTTAGGGGTTCTTGCGTAGGGGGATTATTTCAATTTTTAATTTTACTGTGTAATCTCGTTATCAATCCTATTTTAAAATAGCTATCTAGATTGAAGATTACAAATGTAATCTAGTAGGGCCTTTCCTCTTTAGACATACTATGAATACCAAATGTGGCTTCAAATTTCTAAAAACCCGAATGTTTCATTTTCTTGGTGATATGAGGATGGCAAATATAGTAGCAATCCAACGAATCACTATGTTATAGTAAAATAAATGTTGAATGGTTCGTCTGCAAATTTCAAAGGAAAAATAACTCCAAAGATTTTTGTAGTTTGCATGGTCATGTCTCTAGGCCTAACCACCCCAGAATATTTCTTATGAGGATATTGAAACCAAGAAGAAAATGAAACTCTATGTTTTTTTTTCTTTTAGATAGCTGTGGTATTTTATTAAATAGATGAGTGACAATCTTCGGTTCTGTCTGAAGTTAAAATTGGAAATGTTTCTAAGAAACGGCTTAAGCATAAAATTGTTGTTGACGCTATAAGCACCAAAATTATATTTAGTGAGGTCTTGAGGCTGTAAAATACAACTGAATAGATATTGACAATTCTATGATATTTTTGTTAAGTGTGAGAAATCGAGTACCTAGTATCATTATCATTATCCCCTTGAAAATAAACAGTAAATTTTTATTATTATGCTATTAATTTAAACCCTTTAGGCATATAGATACTATAAGACTCACATTCCTATTTAGTAGTATCATTGCAGAGCTTTTCACCTCGATAACGCTTAATAATAAGAATTAGTCTATACAGCGACAATTTAAACAAAATAGTAATGTAATACGAAATAATAAATTTGTTTTTATATTTGCTTCATATTGAGCAAGCAAATTTTAATCGGATTGGAAGTAATGCACTAGCAACTGTACCCGAAATTGTCCCCTAAGTATACTAAGAGAATGCATATTTTAGGGACAGTCCCCAAATTATTATTTCGTCTACCACCAGTTTGCAAAATGCATGTTTTGGGGACTGTCCTCAAACTCTACATTAGTTCAATGAGGGCTCAAACAATGCCTTCGTTAAGCGAAAGTTACTTTTTAATAGAAAAAATTGTTTATATAACAATTGAACTATATCGGTATAAATAAAATGTGATTTAGAAGCTTTTCCTGTAATAAAATTTTGGTGTCTCAAACAATGCGTTTTACACACACACACACACACAGACGAAGTTAATCAAGATCCATGGGGAAAACCGTATAAAATCGTGATGCATAAAATTAAGGCCCCTCCCATGACATCAACGAACTGCCCCGAATCATTGCACCGCATTGTCACTCACTTGTTTCCTGCGAAGCCTGAGCTACCCGCTTAACCTTCGTGGCAGGTGAGGGACGAAGATATACCATCAGTGACTATGAATGAGCTGATGGGCGCGTGCAACCGGCTCCAAAACGGCAAGGCTCCCGGTCCAGATGGCATACCTAACATCGCGCTAAAATGCGCCATAGCCAATAGGCCTGACATGTTTCTACACATGTATGAGACCTGCCTAAAGCAGGGGGTTTTCCCGACTAAGTGGAAAAAGCAGAGGCTTGTGCTCCTACCTAATAAAAATAGCAGATAGGCTAGAGGCCTACGTTGAGCCAAAACTTTCCACCAACCAATTCGGGTTCAGAAAGGGGAAATCAACCATCGATGCCGTGACACTCGTTACCAGCATCGCCAGAGAGGCTATCTCGGGAAAGAGATGGAGAAGAGGTGGAAAAAAGTACTGTCTAATAGCCACCCTGGATATCAAGAACGCCTTTAACTCGGCCCGCTGGGACCGCATTTTGGAGGCTCTTGCCAGGATGGAAGTTCCTCAGTACTTGCGGAGAATGGTTTCAGCGTATTTCAAGGACCGCATCTTGTTGTACCAAACTGAAAATGGGCAAGTAGACTATAAGATCACAGGAGGTGTACCTCAGGGCTCTGTTCTTGGCCCCCTCTTATGGAACGTAATGTACAACGACCTGCTCCTGCTCGGTCTGCCTGAGGGCGTCAGGCTAGTGGCATTCGCCGATGATGTGGCATTGATCATAGTGCGCAAGCACATAGAGGAGATACAAACAACCTTCTCATTCGCTATAGCCACAATTCAGCATTGGATGCTCGCAGCGGACTTGAGTTTAGCAGAACAAAAGACCGAAACACTTCTTGTTAGCAGTCGAAAGGCAAGGGAAACCATCACCCTCAAAATAGGCGACACCTACATACAGTCGCAGCCCTTCATCAGCTATTTGGGGGTGCTCCTGGACACACGGCTCAACTTCAAAGAGCACATAATCACGGCCAGCAAGAAAGCAGCTGGGGTACAGGGGGCATTATCTAGAATAATGCCTAATGTCGGAGGCCTAGACAGATGAGAAGACAGCTACTGGCAACAGTAACTACTTCTGTTTTGTTGTACGGGGCACCGGTATGGGAGAAATCGCTCGAGCTACCATCGTACCGCCGGAAAATGAAATCAGTCCAGCGGCTCTCAGCGATTCGAGTGGCATCATCCTACCGCACTGTGTCTTACGAGGCGGTGAGTGTGATTGCCTCTACCCTGCCTATCGACATCCTGGCTGCAGAAAGGGGACGGCTTTATCGCAGAAAGTTAGAAAAAGACCAACCGACAGGAAACAGCGATGAAAGAGCCATGAGTCTAGGGCAATGGCAGGAGAGGTGGGACAGCTCTACTAAAGGCCGTTGGACATATCGATTGATACCTAACATCAGTCGTTGGGTCAACCGCCAGCATGGGGAGGTTGGGTTCTACATCACTCAACTCCTGACTGGACATGGATGATTTCGAGCATACCTGCACAGGTTCAGGAGGGCAAACTCCCCAAACTGCCCACACTGTACGGACGTGATAGAGGACGCGGAACACGTGTTTTTCTCCTGCCCCCGGTTTCAGGATCAACGTGCTGAAGTGGAGAGGATTCTGGAGACTAATATCGTCCCAGAACAATTAGTAGAAGCCATGCTGAAGGGCCCCCAAGCCTGGAACTTGGTATCAGATTACGCGGAGACTATCCTCAAAGAACTCCGCGATACGTTCGAGGAGTAGGCTTTAAAAGCTTTCAATAGAAGGGCAGTAAACATCTGCAATGAACCACCCTTGCGAAGTAGTATTGAGTAAGAGTGCCGCAGGGGACCATGGTTGTAGGAGAAAGAGGTTAGGGTTTTAGCGGGTATACGGTGTACTGGTTTCAATGCAACGATTTACTCATGCTTTGAAGTCATTACATCGGGAGTCCCGCACGACGGCCAGCGCGTGCTAGCTAAGTACGCAATGTATTTCCCCCCTCTTCGGATAAAAAAAAACACACACACACACACACACACATATATATATATATATATATATATATATATATATATATATTTTCCTTTTCCTTTTCCTTTCCAATGTTCAATTTGTGCTGTAGAGTTAATTCTAAATTCAATTTCAACTAACTTTTTGACTGATAAAATAATAAATGATTTCGAAAGCTCTCAAAATATAGTTAAAAGAGTATACATTTATATATTGGCTGCTTCCCGATAGCATATATATATATATATATATATATATATATATATATATGTTATATATATATCACACTTCTCAATATTAACTTTTTAAAAAAGATTTTTATTAACTTTAACAAAATTATAACTTTTAAAATACAAAACACAAGATTGAAATAATGACAATAATAACTAACAACAGACTGAGTAATAATGAATAACGTAGAAGAGAAATTTTACAATATATAAGTTTAAAGATGCTGAATAGGCATAGTTGACACTGCAGTTCTCACGGAAATCGGCGGCGCCGTAATATGACACCACACGTGTCGCTTAGTCAGCTGGGAATGTTGAATTGTCGTTGCGATATAAGTTCGTGCTAAGTTCATAGTATAAACTTATATAACAACTCCCATCCATATAAAAAAGTTGATGGTACAGCATCAACTTTTACGTCACGTTGTGGAGTTCTGTATTGTCGGTTGGATTCAGAAGGCTGTGTAGCTTTCCTTTGGGCTTAGTGTTTGATGGTGCTGTCGGTGGCGTGTGCTGGACAGCGGAGCTTGGTGTAGTGGAATCCTTGAACCTCTTCTGGATTGACTTCATTGTGAGGAGTATAATCACAATTATTACTAAGGTGGTCGTTGTGATTGTGAGCCAGGACGTATGTTTTTCTAAGGGCGGTTGTTCCATCAGCTTTTCCAGTTCCTTAGAATATTGGGAGAACTTATGGTTGGCAACATCTAGGTCTCGTACATCTAATTCTTGTAGCTGTAGGGGTGTCAGGTTTGGCATCTCATTGGCGGCTGGCATGCCGTTGCAGCAGTTGAAAGGAATGTCCACGGGGTGGTTTCTGTATGTGATGTTTTGGACATTTTTAGAAGTTCTTGTAGCATGGACCCTTGTGTTGTCGATAAAGGCATTGCAATCGGGTTGGATTTGCAACACTGAATTTGTCGATATGGTTTGTGTTACGACATCTTGCCCTTTGCATTTGATAGTGATGGCCAGTGGTCTTGAAATCGAGATCAACCAAAAGTTTACGTCAATCTCTTGGATATTATAGTCTGCTGCATATAATATCATACTTTTGCAGGTTGCTGGAAGTGTGGCTGGCTGTCTGAGAAGCTGACCTTCGCAGATGGCATCTTTGTCTATTAGATGTGATATGGCTTTGGAACAAATCTTATGATGTTTAGTTAAAGGCTTGCAGTCACCCAGGTCTTCGAAGGATGTGTATAATAACGAATCGTCATCTCTCGCGATAAATTTTGTCTTTATTGAAAGTATATGATGAAACCCTGTTCGATCATCCAAAATTGGGATCGGATAAAGGTGGTAAAGGGTGTAAATCTCAGGATCAACTAAAGGAATTTTGAGTACAAAAATGATTTTGGTGTTGATTTGAAAAGCTTCCAATTATATCAAATAAATGTACTGAGCAACATTTGAACTGTAAATAGGGAGTGGTAAATTATTTTCATGTAGTGACTGAGAAATCTTTTGAAGGGAATCGACCAAATCTACTGGGGTTATGATCGAACTATGTAAAATTTTTAAGCGGGCGAAAGAGACTGCAGTTAAAACATCATCGAGAGTGTTTTTGATAAATATGTAACTCTCCATTAGGCTTTCACATAGATCCAAGATTTTGATTTGAAATTCATGAAAATCAAGATCATTTGAAATGTATAAAATTGACTGCCTTATTTTTTCAATGTTATTCGAGAATAATTTCTCCTCGGATTGAAATTTTTGTAAAGTTTTGTTGAGGTTCGTAATGACTGAGGTTGTTACAGATATTTGTTTCTTTACTAAGTCCTGAATTTGGTGTTGGCCTTTAGTAATTTTAGTTATACAGTCATTTATGTATTCACCATCTGTTGCGTCTAAGTTTCCTGAAATAGCTTTCCAAACTGATCCCAGTCCGTTAATAAGTCCGCGTTTTCTTCTGTTAGTAGGGTAAGTTTGAGTGTCAGCGAAGATGTCTGTATATTTAGAGTTAACGGATTTAGAAATTTGTTTCAAGAGGCTAACATGTGTTTGTATTTTTGGTTTAAATGATTTTGTATTAGTTGTGTTTTCGTTAATTGTCTCTAAAATTCGGTTTAGTATGGCGTCGTTATTCGAAATAGCACCTCTGAAAGGGCTGAGGTCTTTGAAGACAAGAAGTGTCCATTTGTCGTTTGAAATTTAAGTGTGCCTTCTTCATGGAAGAAAACTCCTATTGTATTGTTAACGGGTGTAAGAGAGTATTGTTGGAGGTTCACGACTGAAAACAGTCCACAGAATCTGAAAAGAAGGGATTCATTCAAAATATGGTTTTAGTCTGTCAAAGTTAATTTTACTGATTTGGTTAGTCTGTAAGTTTATAACTGTGGCAGAGTTTTTTCTAATCGCGGTAATTTCAAAAGGTCCATTGAATTTGTTTTCAGATTTGCTTTTAATCTGCGATTCTTTCACGTAAACTTTGTCGCCTACTTTGTATTCTGGTTGGTTAGTCGAAACATGTTTGTCAAATCTAACTTTAGATTTTTGTTTTTGTTGGTCGGTTTTAGCGCGGGCAAGTCTATAATAGTAGTTCATCCTGTTGTTAAGGTCCCTAACATATTTGGAAATGAGTTTTTCCTGATCGTATATTGTTTCGGGGAGTCTACTAGAAGTTTGCCCAAAGATGAGTTCGTAGGGCGTGAAACCAGTGGTCTTGTTTTTAGTGTTGTTGTAGCAGATAACTGCGTAGGGGAGGACGTTGAATGGGTGTTCGTCAGGATGTTCAGCTGTATTTGCCCTTATCATTTCCGCTAAAGTCGCGTGAAACCTTTCGATAGAACCATTTGATTCGGGATGGTGGACACTTGAAAAGGATAGTTTTATGTCATATAATTCGCACAGGTCCCTTATGAGAGTGTTATCAAATTCACGACTATAATCACAATGGATGCGAAGAGGTGTACCGTAATGTTGGAAGAATATTAGGAGGGTGTTTACTACAGTTTTAGCTGTTTTGTCACCAATTGGGTAAGCCTGAGTAAATTTGGTGAGTTCAGTGCGTAGTTTCTGGTTGGATATTCGTTGTTGATACGTTCGAAGGGCGTTTTTGGTGTTTCAGTTATGACAAAAGGAGCACTTAAGTTTTTTCTACAGAACTTTACCTTTTGGCAAGTTTCGCAGGACTTAATAAATTGCTCTACACTTTTGATTAGTCCAGTCCAATTATACTTTTCTTTTATGCGTCGGATGGTCTCGTTAATTCCACGATGAAGGTTATTTTTGCCGCAGTGGTACTGCTGCAGTATAACGGGAATCTCGTCTTGAGAAGGGGTTGTCACAATATTTTGACAAATTTTAAGTTTTACGTCTTTGTCTGCAAGTATAAAGGATAGTGTTTCAAGAATCGGTAGTTCTACGTTGTTTTCAATACAAAAGTTTCGGATTCGTCGAACTGGTCTTGGTGTTATAGAGAATGTTGAATAGATGTGCAACAACTGTTCCAGGATCAAAGGGTAAAGGGACAATTAAATATTTTCTATGCCTTACAGTTTTGCTGGCTAGAACGTTTAGAGTGTCAGTAGTGAAGTTTGGGTCTTCTTCGAAAATATCTTCGATGATTTTGTTATGCAAGTCATTGAGTTTATTTTGCCAGAAGAAAGTGACTATTCGTTTGTGAGATTTGTCTAGAAGTTGGGCGTTAGAAATTTCTATTTTTGAATAGTCGATTATCGACTCGGTTTTATACAATTGAACAAATCGATTAAATTCTGTTGTCATGCGTTCGTCATGATCATCGCGTCCTTGATCGTTGTAGGAGTCGTCGGAGTTATCGTGACTAGTACCTGAATCGGGTTGTTTTGGGTCGGTTTCGTTATTTGCGAAAATTTTTATCTTTGAAAGAAAGTCGGTGCATTGTTTGAAGTGATTAATTTTGATACGGGAAAGAGCGTCTGCGTTCAAGTTTACCTTGCCGGGCTTGTATTCGATTTTATAGTTATACTCCTCTAGTTTGAGCCGCCATCTGGCTAGACGACTGCCAGGGTCTTTGATCGAAAAGAGCCAAGTAAGCGGACGGTGATCACACAGGAGTGTAAACTTTCTCCCAAAAAGATACGGTCTGTAGTGCTTGACCGCCCAAACAATGGCTAGCAGTTCCCGTTCGATAGTGGAATATCGAGTTTCTGCAGCGCAGAGTGTACGGGAAGCATATGCTATAGGAAGATCTTCCTACGGGGCCTTGTGAGAGAACCGCTCCAATTGCAAAAGCACTAGCATCAGTAGTGAGCAGGAATGGTTCTTCGAAATTTGGGTAGATCAAGATAGGGTCAGATACAAGGGCTTGCTTCAGTTCGTTGAAGGAAGACTTGCAATCTGCGTCGAAGATGAATTTGACGGCTTTCTGCAGGAGTTTCGTTAGGGGCTTTGAGATCTTGGCGAAATTGGGAATAAAACGTCGGTAATAACCGGCGAGACCAAGAAAAGATTTAACATCTTTAGGAGTTTGGGGTTGAGGAAAATTCTGAATGCATTCAACCTTTGAAGGGTTGGGTTTTACTCCTTCTTGGGTGATCAGATGACCTAGGTAAGCAACTTCCTTACGGAGAAACTCACACTTGTCAGGTTGAATTTTCAAGTTTGACTGTCTAAGACGCTTAAAGACTTCTGTCAAACGGGACATATGTTCATGGATGGTTGGTGAATAAACGATAATGTCATCCATGTAAACAAGGCAACGTTCATTCTGGATGCCCAGAAGAATGTTGTCCATGACCCTCTGAAAGGTAGAAGGTGCATTTTTCAGACCAAATGGCATACGAACGAATTCGTAATGGCCATTGTCAACAGAGAAACCGGTCTTGGGAATTTCTTCCTCAAGGATTTCCAACTGGTGGAACCCGGAAGCGAGATCCAGTGTCGAAAAGTATTGACACTTACCAAGTTGATCGAGGAGATCAGAAATGTTGGCAGAGGATATTTATCGTCTACAGTTAGTTCGTTTAACTTCCTATAGTCGATAACAACTCGCCACTTTTGCTTACCAGAAGCATCGGGTTTCTTAGGAACGACCCATACGGGGGAGGACCAAGGAGAAGAAGAGTGTCTGATAATGCCTTGATCAAGCATTTTGGAAATTTGGGTTTTCACTTCCTCCTTATGGACTTGAGGATATCTGTAAGATTTTGTGTAAACGGGCTTGGCATTATTGGTGTCAATTGAATGTTTTACTGCGTTGGTAAAAGACAAAACATCGCCTTCAAGATAGAAAATATCTTCGAATTCTAAACAGAGGTTCGTGATAAGTTCTCGCTCTTCGTCATTAAGGTGTTCTGTACGAATTTGTTCCCTGATAGTTAAGTTTCTGTCCAAGTTTATAGGTTCAGAGTAATCGTGTGTATTCATATTTAAAAGGGGGTGTGTTTGGTCAAGGGGTTCTAAGTGAAGATAGGAAAAATTAACAGTTTTAGGCATCGCGTTCGCGTTTATTATTGAGGTCAGAAATTCTCCCTTTGAATCAACGCGTACAACTGCGTTGGGAAGTCGTACTTTGTCAATTACTTGTGTCGGTAAACTTGCGTCAGTATTAAAAAGGTCGCACTTGAGTTTGAAAATTTGTTCGGTTCGTGCTGGAATAGTTATTTGATTGTTATAAGTACAAGTTGGCATTTTAGTATTGGGAATGTCTGTCGGTTGTATGTTAGATTGATTGTGATCGGGCACTTTATGCAAGGGAATAGTTCGTAATTAACTGTTTTGATTTCAAGTCAACAATACATTCGTAATGCTCAAGAAAATCAAGACCTAATATTCCATCAAACTCAATATCTAGATTGTAGATAAAAACCTTATGAGGGTTACCTATGGCAAATGGAATAAGAGTTGATTCAGAAATAGGGATTTTCTCGTGTGTAATACCTTGGATTGTCACTTTTTCGGGAAATCTTTGACGGAAATTCTTAACGGTGTTTTCTTTAAAAATGGAGATACCAGCTCCGGTATCGATGAGAAGTTTAAATTTTTCGGAAGCATCGTGAATGTAATAAAGATTTTTAGAGCTTACCGTTAAAAGAGGACTTAGAGAAATGCTTGTTCCGGGAAATTCGCATTTGGGTTGAAATCTTCCAGATTCAAATTCTGGATTTGGGTTTGGACTTCGGAAATGGTAGTTGTTGAATCCGAGGGCTGATCTAGGCTCGGGAGAGCTAAAAAATCCTGGTATTCGTGACTGTTCAAAGGTGTAACGAAATTATCGTCTGGAGTTTGTTCAATTTCATAATCGACAGGATTTTGACTGAAATCGCCATAAATGTATGGGGTATTTTCAGTATTATAGCCGTAGTCGCTTACTGAATATTCTTCATAATCAGTATTCAGGTGTTCATTGAAATGATGCGTCCTTTCTGGACGATAGTGAGGGTTTGTCTGTATTACAGACGGTCGAAATTGATTTGGTTTAAACGGGGGTCTTTGGAAATTTGTAGGTCGAAATGGTGGACCTTGATGGTTGGTATTATTTGGGGGTGGATTTGAAGTTTGATTTGGCCCTGTAAAATTAGATCTAAAATTTTGGTTGTAAGATTGAGGGTTGTTTTGCTGCCGCAACCGACAATCTACTGCAATGTGACCTAATCTACCACAATTTAAACATTTCGGTGGTTGAATGGGTTTTCGGCGTACAAGATTGGGGTTGCCGGTTAAAAAATACATTTGACCTTGAACTGACCTCGAAGATCAACGTCAAGGTCAAATACATACTGACCATCGGATAGCCGGAAAATAGTCCTAAACCTTTGTTCTTGAAAAGTTTTTTTTACCCATATTTGACGAGCTACGCAACGAAGTTGTACTTGACCTTCACTTGACCTTTACTGACCACCAGAGGTCAAGTTTTAAAATTGGTCAAGGACATATTTGAACGTAAAATTTTCCGATCTTTCCATTTCCGAGGTCAGAAATATGTTGTCCCATTTGAAAAAATCGACTTGACCTTGAAATGACCTGGAAGGTCAAAGTCAAAGTCAATTTCAAGGTCACAATTCGATATCCAGGGACGAATCCTATAAGTTTTGTTTGAAACATTTTTCCCTAAAATGCGTTCCCGCCGAGATAAAATGCCGTTCCGGGACTTTTGGGACACCCTGTGTATACGACATTTGTGCACTGCAGGCACAGTGAAATCTTATACCGTGACTGCAGGCTATCTCCAGAAGGTACAAGCTCTAAATACACTTTAGAACTTAAGGCCTCAAGGTGAAAAATACACCACTATAACAGAAATTTCTCTTTGACGTAAGGAGGACACACTTATATGGGAATAAAACTGAAAAAGTGTCCAGTGGACGTTTTCAAATAAGAAGTTCAAGAATTGGTCAGAATGGCGCAAGTGTGACGACAAGGTATATTAGGAAGTTAGGAATTGTCAACGGATTGAAATGCACAAATCCTACATTTAGAAGTGAAGAGGCTAAAAAAGTGAGAATGATGTAATTATTCGTAAAAATCGTAAATATAAAGTAGAAAATCTGTTATGTGAACTTCTCTTTGTAAATGGTTGTCTCTGTTTTTTGTAATCTCTGCTAGTGATGTGAGTTTATAAAGTGTTAATTGTGATATAAATTAATAAGTGTGTGTCCCAGTTTTATAATGTTTTATGAAAGTAATTGATTTCATAGTTGTTATTTTGTTATAAAATATAAATATAAAATGGTTAAAGAATGGAAAAAATTTGTATATTTATAACATTTTTATACTTGTTAACAAATAGATTGTTGGTGATTGATGTAAATAAAAATTATTTATTTTTACATTCGTGTGTTCGTATTTATTTTGAAGAGTGTCCATTTACAAAGTTGGTGTTTCTACTTCCTTGTTCACCTATCTCTGGATAAAACAACTCTTTTCATCACTGAACAAACTGCTATAATTAATTTATCTCTTCTGTTATCATTAGCTAATATTAAATGACTATTTTTGTCATTTTTCTACTGTAGTTGTATTTTAAATATTTCCAAAGGTACTTCTGGTGAATGCCACTGGGAAAATATCTTCAGAAGTTTGTTGAAATTCTCGAGTTGGTGGACAATGCCATAATCAGCTTACTAATTATGTAATAATGGGTTCTCCAGATCCTCGAAGTTTCCTTGGACTTCCATCGTCTTGAAGTGGTTGATCTCACATTTCAATAGCTGTGTATCTGCTATCGTCATCAGGTGAATGATCATCATTCACACGATGGAAGTCCAAGGAAACTTCGAGGAACGAGTTACATTGTCTACCAACTTCAGACTAACATGGGTTCTCCAGACTTTAATTTATGTAGGATATTTATCTTAAATCCTAAAAAATGTGCAAATAAAATTTTGCTTGTAAGTCATTTTTATCTATGTACAAGGTATTTCATTAACTTAATACTTTATTAATGTTAAATATAAATCTGGTGGTTGAACTGCGATGGTTAAATTTGCTTTTTTGATTGTGAATTCTTCACATTAACTTAATTTTATTTTTTACGAACAAATTACCCGGTCGGTACCAGTGGCTCCCCCAAAATGAAACCATTTTGTGGACACTTTTTCTTACACAGAATGTGTCCTCCTTTTACTCAACCCTCCATACTTTGATGGTAACATACTTAGATACAAGGTCTTGTTATTGTTTTGTCATAAGTACAGATAGATGCAATTAAATTTTATAAGCCGAGAAATAATTCTGCAAACTTAGTGACGTGTTACAAGCCTTTTAGCGTACTCTACAATTAAAAGCAAAAACATTTTTCAAGGCTTATTTTTCCACTATTTATTAACAAAAGATTAAGGCCGGGCAAAGACCTACCGTTTTCTTATAAGAACAGAACAGAAAATAATATACATACCAACCGATCCTGAACGGCGAGAACGCCCGGTCAGCAAGCAACCGGCGTTGCCAGTCAGAACGTTCTCACCGGTAAGAAAGAGGCATGGATTACGTACTAGCTCCATATATCGGCACACACAGCCCAGTTACAACCCGGCGCCGGCGATTTTACCCCAGTTCTCCTACAACTGTGCGTTTGATCAGTTTGTTATCGTTCATTACGAATTATCATATATTCGATGTTTCTACCACAAGTGCTAGTTAACGACTGACGGGAAAACAAGAAAGCTCGGCGACCGGCAAGTATGTGGCGATGAAGCCGGATTCTCTTCTGTTCTATAAAAATAGAACAGAAATGGTAGGTCTGTCCTCGGCCTAAATACATAGTAAACGAACTCTGACTCAACATGGCTGACATGAATGCTTATGTTGTTAATGCTGTAACAGAATCAGTTTTATTGTTTTTATTGGGTGTGTTCAGCAGATACAAACTTTTGTTAACGTTTGCTTACGTTTCATGTTTTGTGCAGCACAAAACATGAAACGTGCAGCACAAAACATGAAACGTAAGCAAACGTTGACAACAGTTTGTATCTGCTGAACGCACCCATTTTCTTTATGGTTGTATTTTTCGTTTCATGGAATTTTTAGTTCTGTGTCAACAAATCTAATTTATTAGACATACTTATGGCTAGTAAAATACAGTGAGTATGTATTTACTCACTGGTAAAGTATCTTTGGCAATAGACATTTGCGCCATCTCGTGTTTTATTTGTGGAACGCTGGTTCTGTCAACGCTGTAATTTATGTTTGATGTGTTATAGATTAAAATTTAGTTATCCCATAAAATGGAAAGAAAAACATCAAACCGAAAGTGCGGTGTAGTTGATTGTGTAAATACACCCAGAAAAAAACCCATAATTACAATTATACCACTTTCATGGTATTCCATATCAATTAGAGATGAAGAAAAAATGAATTGCAGCAGTTCGACATCATGGGTAAACAAATTTGATTTCCACGGTTTTAGTCATTATTGTATGCATAAAATTAATCATAATTGTTGTTCTATTAACTAAACTGAGATTTTTTAATTACAGCAGTGGGGCAATCCATCTCAACCAGAAACAAATTCAATGATTTGCAGTGGTAAAGTTGTTTGGGAAAAAAGTAAACAATGTACATAACAAAAGTTACAATCCAACTATATTTCCTGCAATATGTATATAAAAAAGCAAAATCTTCATGCTGGTTTATGGGGTGAAAGATTACGAGTACCTACGACAAGAAAAAATTGCATCTCCAGGAGTCGATGAAGCTCCAATTGAGATTAACAATAGTAAGTAAATATATATAAGAAAAAAAGAAATTAACTTTATTCATTATATATAATTTCTTGGTAGATTTCACTGACGATGAAGTTGTAATGGATCAAGATAAAAATTTTGAAGTTGGAACAAGGATAATAAAGCAACAACAGATGCAGATATACATGTTAATTCACAAAGAAATGAATATTGATTATATATTATTTATAGCCTTTGTAATAACTAATAATAAAGAACCGCTCATAAAAAATAAAAATAATGAGAATAAAAAGTGTTATTTATTTAAAAGAGTATAAAAAATATGGAGATATTACAGGAAAGATAGTTGAATTGGAAACTTTGTTATGTATCTACATTGTTTGATTTTTCTGCTCCATCGAAATTAATGAATATGTTCCTGGTTGCCATGGCTTTTCATCCCTGCTGTAACTAAAAAGTTACTTTTTTTCTTTATTCCTAAAAGAAAATTTTTTAATTAAAAATTATGTTAACCTTAAATTTCAATTTATTTTGGAAAATTGTGATTCATTTTGTGTAGATAGTAATGACTAAAAACGTGGAAATTTAATGTAATTGCCCTTGACGACGAACTGCTCTAATCCATTTTTTCCTTCCTATCCGATTGCTATAGAAAGCCAGGAAAACGGTAGAATTCTAATTTTTGATTTTCCTTGATGTATGTTCAAAATCAATTACACCGCACTTTCCGTTTGATGTTTTTCTTTCCATTTTATGGGATAACTAAATTTTAATCTATAACACAGCAAACATATATTACGGCCTTGAAAGAACCAGCGTTCCACAAATAAAACACAAGATGGCGCAAATGCCTATTGTCAAAGATACTTTACTAGCGTATACTAGATATGCTAGCAGATCTATATGTCTATATCGTTTCACTGTACCTCGGGTCTTATGCGCATGTTTGAAAATGCCCTTATTGATGCCCTATTGGCTTTTCTGCTGTTAGATTCTTGGCAACGCTTGCGGAAAACGGTTTAGGTACAGCAACACCCATATACTTACCGTATAATCTGCTGTCTCTCTTT
>CM067223.1:49367073-49557611 GCA_034190945.1 Octodonta nipae
GTATGAAGAATCAAGTAGAACTGGTGATGTTGAGATGGTCTGTAAGTTTATAATTTGCTATTTTTTGTGACCAATAAAATAAACAATCAGCTAATAAAAATAAGTTGTTGAGGATTCATTAACAATTATTAGTAGAGTAGTATATTTAGTTTGGAACAAGAGTTTTGGATTAGCAGTGTAATTCCGAATCTTTCTTTGTATTTTTTTTTTTGTTTTTGTTGGTGATTTTTACGTGCACACTCATTGCCAGAGTCACTTGATCCACCGTCTGGGACGGATAGACACTCTCGCTCGTAAAAAGACTAATCTCTAGTTCTTCATTACTGTAGTTTTAAGTGAAATCAGACCGGTCGTGAAATAGACACAGTAAAATTCACTAAAGGGCAGTGCGGGGTCAACTGCTCAAAATACAGTCCACTTCACCTACAAAGCGGTCAGCAGAGCAAGCAAAGACAAACGTAAGTACTCTGGCATGATCGTTCTTTAAATAGTTACCAACATATCATAGTTAAACCCCCATTCCATTTCATTTGGCCACTTCGAGCTCGGATTTGCACTGCTTTTATTAGATAATAGTACGCATTTTTGCGATCGGTAAAAATCCTCAATTAAGTAAAATATCAACGTAGAATCTCGTTTAAAATTCTACTTGTTTTTTGCGCTTATGGTAAACATCGTGTACACTACGTTTCATTAAAAATTGCTACAAGACAAATTATTTTATTTTTGATTTTGCTAATCGTTTCTCGCTCATTTTTGTGGAAAATTTAATATTTTGTCATTAGCATATAGTGGATATAGTTTTGTTTTAACTTAATTAGGGTTTGTTTGTATTCGTATAATCGGATTTTTCAACTCTCTCTCATTCTCTCGGTAGAAATATAGGTCAAGTTTGTTGCAGTTAAAGAATATTTTATTTTATTCTCTCATTGGTTATTGCTCCCTCTCTCTTTGGTGGAAATAAAGTATTCAAAACCGACTGCATCGAATTTGTAAAAATAACTCAATTTCTCTGCTTCTCATTTTTTGTTATTGTTATCGGCTTTTTACAACACACAGTGTAAAAAATATCGCTTTCATTTCTCATTTAAGTAAATAAGATGGCGGCGGCTGCACAAAAAAGAATTGATCAAGCCAAAGCACTCCGGGATTTATCGGTTGAAAGAATTTCGGAACTCTTTTGTTTAGCGGGAAAGGCTAAAACTGATGTATTTTTACGCTCTAATTTCAAAATTCGTTATGAAAATTTGTTAGATCTTTACTCGGAGTTTAATTCTCAACATGCTAATATCTTAAGTAATTATGCTCTCTTAGAAAATCCCAACGTTTCGGAAGAAAAGGATATTAGAAAAGATATCGATCAGAAATATTACTCAATTAGATGCACATACGAGGAGTTATTTAAGACGGAAGTGTCGGCTCGTTCTCTACAAGAAACTAAAACTTCTAAGGTAAAGCTTCCGAAGTTAAATATTCCTTTGTTTACAGGAGACATAAACGATTGGTCACGATTTATTAGTTTGTATAATTCGCTCATTCATTCAAATGATGACTTATCACCGGTGAATAAGTTTCAATATCTGCTCTCGTTAATTTCAGATTCGGCTTTAGTGGAAATTAAGCATTTTGAAATTTCTCCTGCTAATTACAAAGCGGCATATGACAAATTAGTGAAAAAATATCAGAATAAACGAATATTAGCTACACTTCATTGGGAAACTATTGTTGATGCGCATAATGCTAACTCAGATAATGATTTGAAGATTTTGTTAGACACCTTTGAGGACAATCTCATTGTATTAAAGAATCTAAACTTTCCCGTTGATTCATGGGACTTTTCTTTTCAATATGTTAAGTAAAAAGATTTCTCATAGTTTACTTAAAAGTTTTGAACTCACTGTAGAATCATCAGTATTACCTACGTATCAAGCTCTCTATGAGTTTCTCCGGAAAAATTGTAAAGCCAACGATTCGGTCGCAGAACTCTATACTGATTCTCGTATTGTACACAAATGTAGTTATTGTAACGAGGAACATAAAATTTATAAATGTCCTACGTTTAACACTTTGTCTCTCCAAAGATAGATTTGAAATAGTGAAGCAGCGCAATTGGTGTTTAATTGTCTCGGTGCCACACATGTAAGCAGACAGTGCTCTTCCACTTCTTGCTGCAGGTTTGTCACAAACAACACCACACTTTGCTTTACTTTGATACCTCTCCTCGCACAACTGCAAAAACGGTTACCTCAGATTCACACATTAGTACTCCAGCTATTCCACAGCAAATACAGCCCTCTACTTCTCAAACACTCACTAGTACTGTACCTACGGTTGATAGTACTAGTCGAAAGGTTGTTCTCCTCTCTACTGCTTGTGTGGAAATTTTGGATGCTTTTGGAAATTACCAAAAGATTAGGGTCTTATTAGATTCCGGCAGTCAAACAAATTTCATTTCCGAGCCGTGTGCCCGTCGACTAGGTTTGAAACGTTACAAACTTCCTACCAGTGTTGATGGCCTTGGACAGTTGAGTTTGAAAACTTCAACTGCACTCTCATCCACCATAAGACCTGTATTCCAAGCAACTCCTACCTTCGATATTGAAACCCTTGTAATACCTAAGATTTGTGGAGATATGCCTCAAGTACCTGTATCTCTTGAAAGCTCTAATTCATTCTCTAACCTCATTTTGGCGGATACACATTTTGGTGTCCCTGGTCCGATAGTTATGTTGTTCGGAGCAAATCTCATCTCAATAATTCTCAAGGATGGAAAAATACAAAGTCGAATAGACACTCCTGTTGCCTTAAATGCTGTTTTTGGCTGGATTATTATGGGTAAAGTCAATGCCTCTGTTCCAAATTGAACTCCTTTTTTTGTATTTTAGAAAACACACTCGCCAAGTTTTGGCAGTGAGAGGAAGTTCCCCACTATATTACCTCTTCTCCGGAGGATATAAAATGTGAACAAATTTTCGCTGACACTCATACTCGAACCCCTTGTGGTAGATACATTGTCTCTCTTCCTTTTCGTGATCTCGAACCTCTTTTTCCTGATCCTCGATTTCTGGCACTTAACAGATTCCTTGCCTTGGAAAGACGTCTTTTAGCTCATCCCTCTCTCTATGATAGTTATAAAATCTTCATGCAAGATTACCTCGACAAAGGACACATGGAAAAGATTTTAGAAGAGACTCCTCCTCGGAGTTATTACTATATTCCTCACCATGCAGTTATTAATCATAATAGTAAAACTATGAAACTCAGAGTGGTATTCGATGCCTCTGCAAAAACCTACAATACTTTCTCTTTAAATGACACTCACTTAGTTGGACCTAAACTTCAAAAGGATATTAGTTCTATTTTCTTACATTTTCGTTTACACTCTATTGTTTTCACCGCTGACATTCAACAAATGTATCGACAAATTCTTGTAAATGATAATACACCAGAACTGCTCGTAAATATTCCTGAGGATTGTAGATTATTAGATCCCATGTCATTTTATTCGGATGATGACACTAGTCTGAAAGTTTTAGGTCTGCAGTGGCAACCAAACTTGGATACGTTCTTCTATCAAATTACACCTATAGATCTCTCTTGTACTAAACGGAATATGCTCTCCGAATTAGCCAGGACGTTTGATCCCATTGGATTATTATCACCTCTTTCATTTCTTGCTAAACCCCTCATTCAAAAATTGTGGTTTTTAAAATGTGATTGGGATGACTCACCTCCTCCAGATATCCGTGAAAAGTGGAAACGATATAAACAGGAAGGCCCTTCTCTCTCGAATCTCATGATACCTCGAAAAATAGTCTCGACCTCATTCGTTTCCTGTGAACTACATGGTTTTTCTGACAGCTCTGAGTTGGGATATGCTGCTGTAATTTATCTTAAACTTCTCTATATTGATCGCCCTGCTCAAGTGTCTTTATTATACAGCTAAAGTTGCACCGCTTAAAACCCTTAGCATTCCTCGATTGGAATTATGTGGTACTGTCGTCTTATCAAGTTTGATCGAATTTGTTGTCCATACTTACAAAAATAAGTTGAATATGGATTCGGTATATGCCTGATCTGATTCAATGGTAGCTCTCACTTGGATCAAATCCTCTCCACATCACTGGAAAACTTTCGTTAGTAACCGAGTCTCCTATATTCAGGATAAAGTTAAACCTGGATACTGGTTTTATGTGCCCTCAATAGACAACCCGGCGGATTGTGCTTGTCGCGGGTTGTTTCCTCAATCCCTTGTAGAAAAGAAACTTTGCTGGAAGGGCCCTACATGGTTATTGTTATCAAAGGAATGTTGGCCTCAAAAGGATATTCTGCTTCAGACAGAATACATTCTGTACTACTGTACACAGTAGAAGAAATAACACATATTTTCTTAACTCTCTGTTCTCTAAACTCTATTGACACATTACTCAATCGTTTCTCCTCTTTGAACAAACTCAAAAGAATTTTGGCATATTGTAACGCTTTATATACAATTGCAAAAACCCTAACTCTAAGTTATTTACTTATTTCAGTTCACTCGAGTCGTTTCAAGCACTTCTCATGTTAGTCAAAGAGTACAACATCTCGAATTTTCCGATATACTTGAAATAATAGAAAATAAACGACGCTTACCTAAAACTCTTAGAAAACTCAACCCGTTCATTGAGAGTGATGGATTCCTCAGGGTGGGTCGTTTACAAGCCTCTGAACTTTCCTATGACAAAAGGTTTCCTCTTTTGTTGCCTTAAAATCATCGTCTAACTCAATTGATTATTGAAAATTACCACATAGAAAACTACATCCTGGTTTTCAAACTCTGTATTTTTTAATTTCTCAACACTTTTGGATTTTATCAGCTCGTAGAGTAATTAGGCGTACTCTCTCTAATTGCTTACGATGTTTTAAGGTTAAGCCCAAAGCTCTTGAACCCTTTATGGGTAATTTACCCGCATCACGGATCTCAAAAGTCAAACCCTTCTCAGTTGTCGGTGTTGATTACGCTGGACCTTTTCTTGTGACTCCTTGGAAACCACGAGGTGTCCAGCCTCAAAAGGCTTATATTTGTCTCTTTGTTTGTTTTGTTACGAAAGCTCTTCATCTCGAACTGGCTTCTAGTCTCTCAGCTGAAACATTTCTTTGTTGTCTCAAACGTCTCATAGCGAGACGAGGAAGATGTTCTCATGTATTCTCTGACCAAGGTACCAATTTTGTTGGTGCATATAAAATCCTCAATGATTATATGGCCAACGCCGTAGCTACCGAGAATATTACTTGGGCGTTTAATCCCCTTCGGCTCCACATTTTGGAGACCTTTGGAAATCCGCTGTGAAGTCAGTAAAATCGCAACTTTTAAGAATTGTAGGATCGCAAATTCTAACATATGAGGAATTCAATACAGTTCTTACCCTGATCGAAGCCGTTCTAAACTCACGACCTCTATACCCCATTAGTTCGGATCCTAATGATTTATCAGTCCTTACTCCCGGACATTTTCTCACTTTAGCTCCGTTAACTACTATTCCTGAGCCTATTGTTACTCACATTCCCTGTAATAGATTGAATAGATGGCAATTGCTCCAGAAAATACATCAGGTTTTTTGGAAACGTGGCATAACGAATATTTACGCACGCTGCAGCAACGTCAAAAGTGGAATGACATGTCGCGGTCTTTACATGTTGGCGATTTAGTACTTATTAAAGTGATAATATACCGCCACTCAAATGGCAGTTAGGGAGAGTTGAAGAACTCCATCCGGGCTCTGACGGGATGTCGAGAGTGGCTACAGTTCGTACAGCCACTGGGTCTTTACAAAGACCTTTCGTAAAATTATGTCCACTACCCGCGCCCTCCAGGTTAGCTGGCTGAAATACCTTGTATTTCGGTGGGCGGTTTATGTTGAGGATTCATTAACAATTATTGGTAGAGTAGTATATTTAGTTTGGAACAAGAGTTTTGGATTAGCAGTGTAATTCCGAATCTTTTCTTTCGTATTTTTTTTTGTTTTTGTTGGTGATTTTTACGCGCACACTCATTGCCAGAGTCGCTTGATCCACCGTCTGGGACGGATAGACACTCTCGCTCGTAAAAGGACTATTCTCTCTAGTTCTTCATTGCTGTAGTTTTAAGTGAAATCAGACCGGTCGTGAAATAGACACAGTAAAATTCAGTGCGGGGTCAACTCCTCAAAATACAGTCCACTTAACCTACAAAGCGGTCAGCAGAGCAAGCAAAGACAAACGTAAGTACTCTGGCATGATCGTTCTTTAAATAGTTACCAACATATCATAGTTAAACCCCCATTCCATTTCATAAGTTATACTCAAGATTCAGATAGTGATTGATATACCCTTGTCGATCAAAATTGTATTTAAAACATTTATTGTCTGGTGTAATTATATGAACCTTTGTACCTTACCCTATGCATAAATATTCTTTAATAATTCCTTGTATTTGGCTGATACTTTAATAGTTCATGTGTCTTTAGCAATAAGTTCAACATGTTAAAGACTACAATTTGTGTGGTGAATAAAAACGAGTTTAAGGCTAGTAAAATTTATTGAAAATAAATAAAAAATATGCAAATTAAACAGTAAAATATAATATTGGCTTTGTTATAAATTATTAACAATTATAGAATACTAAAGTCAACATTAATCTCACTACTTGACTCATATCCTCTGATAAGTACAGGTCTATTACCCTTTACTAAAGAAAGAAGCAATGAGCTGTTTGGGAATAAGAAATCCAAATTAATGTTATTTTGTCCTACGCCAATCCAAAATGTGTGAATTGGAATAGCTGTTGAATTCTGGCCCACATGGTCTACTTGCACTATATTTTTTGGCTACCAGGGGGTGAATTTCTACCCACATAACACAAGGTATGTTTAACTGTAGGTGATCACAGTTTGTTCTTTTGCTCTTAATGTTAGACATTTCTTTGTCATGTTGGATCCTAGAATTAAATATATTAATTAGCTTTATGAATTTAAAATAATTAATATTGTCGTAAATAACCTTGTATATTTTATAAACATTTTGCAGTCATAGTTTGGTACTCATTGTAATTAGAGCAGTTAATAAACTAGAATCACAAACATCCAAATCAAACTATTTTCACTGTAAAGTCAGTTTTTTCTAGACTAAGGCCTCCTCTTGAGTAAAAATCTCTTTTCATAAATTTTATTTTAAAAACTGAAATTAAATAATCATTTATAACTAGAATCCAATCATAACATTGCCTTACACCAAAGAAAAGAGTACCGGGGTCCGAAATATATTAATCAGCTTGATATGTTTAAAATTAATAATGTTATTGTGTATTGCTTTATAAATTAATTATTTCAGATGGCAAATTGTAGGGTGGAGGAAAGACGAATTTTATCATAAAAGTAATTACATACAACTATTGAAAAGTCAATTACTGAAAACTAGTTAGTAATTAACTGAACAATTCTAAATGAAAAAATGTAATGTATGCAAATACATACAGTATAAATTTAATTTCCTGAAGAACAATTGTTAAAATACCAAGAAGGAAACTTCAAAACAAATTTTTATTTTAGACTTGTGATAGTAAAAAATAAACCTACTAGTACTGCTGGTGAATTTTCTCCAAGGTTTCATTCATGCCCAGATGACATCTGGTAATCCCATTATGTACTTTGTTCAGAGCTGTGTGTACCTTTTTCTCTGGGACTACCAACTGGGTTTCTCTGCCACCAGTGCTTTCTCGAATTATCCTTAACAATCCATTCTCCACTATTAGAAAATCCCATCGGGCTCGCAATGATTTCAGGACGTCAGAATACCTAGCTACCTCGTTCCATCGTGGCCCAGGTGTCCCTTATTTCTTGAGGGGCGGGATTGGTTCAATGAGCGGGTCGGTTATTTGGTCCTGGATACACTGTTCCGTTGTCCAGTCATCATTCAATTGTACGCGAATCTGTCGGACGGAGATACCCTTTTATCATTTTGACTTTAGACAATGTCCACATTCCGTTGTTTTATGGGGTCTCCTTGACAAGGCATCGGCATCATTTTGTAGACGGTAAAACAACCTGAAATCGTATTACATATGTACATACTCTATTTTTCCATCCATCTGGCTAGTTGTCTTTCCGGTTTCTTCATATACCACAGCCAATTGGGGGCAGCATGACGGGTTTTGATTAGGAAATAACAACCATGAAGATGCCATACGCTAAATAAATAAATAAATAACCATAAAAATATTTGGTACACGGAGCTGATTATTGCAAGAACTTTTCTAGTGGCATGATAGTTTTCTTTTCAATTGTGAGCATCTACAACAGTACTTGATCGCCCTCTCTTCACTTGCACCCGGGGTTGAACGCTCCCAAAGTTGCGTCAGTGTCTATGATGAACTTACCAGACTGTGTAGGAAACACTAGGATAGGCTGGAACAGTGTCGTCTTCATTTGCCTAAATAATATTTCAGAATCTTAATTGTGGAGAACGAACAGGACCCTGCTAGTGTGCTCAGTGTATTATCGATTCGGGAATGGATAGAGATTGCCTGGCCATTCAAGTAGTTTGTTGATACTAGTCAACAACGCTTGAATGGATAATTCTGACTCTTCTTGGCTAGTCTTCATACCTTCAGATCGGACTATGACGTCCTCTACCTCTGAAGCCCAGAGCAAAACCTAGAATGTAGAATTACCAAAGTATTGAATGTAACGAAATAATCGAGAAGTAAAGGATATTTTTAAAAATAAATTCGTAATTTGGACAATTTGAAATAAAAAATCTCACCCTTGCAAACATATGTAGTACATTTTAATGAAATTATTTTTTCTATATTCAATTTCCTGAAAATAATAAAACACTAGTATTGTCTGGAACAGAGTGTCGCCTTCAATAACCTGAATGATATTTCAGAATAATATTTGTGGAGAACCAATAGGACCCTAATAGTGTCCTCAGTGTATCATCAATTCGGGAAAGGATAGAGATTGCTTGGCCATTCAAGTAGTTTGTTGATACCAGTCAACAAAGCTTGAATAGGTGACTCTGACTCTTTCTGGCTAAATGAAACTCATTATACCCTCCGATAAGACTATGAAGGCCTCTACCTCTAAAGCTCAAGGCAAAACCTAGAATGTAGAATTACCAAAGTATTGAATGTAATGAAATAATCGAGAAGTAAAGGATATTCCTAAAAATAAATCAGTAATTTGGCCGATTTAAAATAAAAAATCTCATCCCTGTAAACACATGTAACATTTAATGAAATTATCTTCTCTATATTCAACTTCCTGAAAATAATGAAATTATTAGCAGGAAAACTTCAAATGACGGCGTGGAATTTTTAAAATTCATCCAAAAGCAAACAAAGTTTTATATTTCCGATTAAAATTTAAACCAGTTATTCTAGTAACTTACCCTGTCTTATCCCGTTCTCCAACTTTTGCTGAAAAATCGTCATTTGTGATAAAATGTGTTTAACCCTTTCGCTGCGACTTGGTTACCTTGTCTTCTGGGTCGTCCGTCCACGTCGAAATAGCATCATCGTTTACAGTAACGGAGACGAGTAGTTGTTTCAGTATGTGTATGTTAATATCTATACCAAAATTTATGATTAATATATTACAATAAATTTAGTGGGTTCAAACAAATTAATTTTAAAAACTAAGTTACTTCACTGTCTAGAACTATTATTCTCATGTAAACAAAAAATATTTTTATCAGCTAATTCTAATATAACAACATCGAAACCATAATAATAAGTAAGCTCTACTAACTTCTGAGATGATTAGCTGTTCCTTGAATAATCTACATGGAATTCTTCCAGCAAATTTCGAGGGTCATCTTCCCGGTTGTCGAGTCTTTCCAAGATTTTCTAGCACGATCGATCTTGTGGATTTTCTTTTTTTATACTTCAGTCAGCTTGAATGTTTTACGTTGTTTAAGCCGGGGACAGTGAAGATAATTTTACAACACCGCCCCCTTTAATTCTGATCGTCCCGGTTAGAAACTTCCTCTTCATGGTAGAGGGCGAGTCGATTTAAGTACACTACCTTTAACTTAGCCCCGGAGGTGTAAGCCTTGGAGATTTAGCCTTGCTCCTCTGG
Source organism: Octodonta nipae (assembly GCA_034190945.1). Classification (NCBI taxonomy): domain Eukaryota; kingdom Metazoa; phylum Arthropoda; class Insecta; order Coleoptera; family Chrysomelidae; genus Octodonta; species Octodonta nipae. Next base: position 49,377,171 of record CM067223.1, read on the forward strand.
GAGTTGTGCAGCCAGACCTTATACCTCTCTTGGAACTCTACTGAAATGGCCCTGAGGTCATATTGTATCTTCATCCAGTTACTACTGGTCAACATTTGCGTTCGGACTAGGTCGTGCATTGCCAGCATGTTAAGTTGAAGCTGGTCGGCATAATCGTTGATGTTTTGAGACAGTTCTTCGTGGAGCCAAAGGCTAGATCGGAGAATAATTTCAGCTCTTTTGCATAGTATCCTGGCGAGAGTCGGGCCTATGTTATGTACAGCTGATCGATTGTTATTGCCAACGACCTTGGATATATAGTGGTCCAAGGTCCTGTTGAATTCTTCCACCATTTCGTCTGACTGTGGATGCTATGGTACCGGACCATGGGTTGATGGATGGCTCAATAACTCCATTGTGTAACATGGACTCAATGTTTTCCTCTACTGCCTGTTGTTGCCCCAATGGTAGTCGTCTAGGCGGTATTCTGATGGGTTGAGCCTTTCCGGTATCTATTCGGTGCTGAATGATGTTAGTGCGACTGTTGGTCTCATCTTGACTTAAAAATTTGCCAGTACTTTGTAACAAATTGCTTGGCTTTCTTCTGTTCGTCTGATGTCAGGTGTGTCAAGTGGTGGTTGTAGGAATTCTTTAATGGGCCCTGCCTCCTTCACCGATGTCTGGTACTCTTCTTCGCAATTGATGATGGTCTCGACAGGCTCGAAACAAGCTATCTCTTGACCATTGGCAATTCTAATGTCGTTGTTGGACAAATTCATGACTCTGATTGGTATATCTCCTCCGGTTTTAACTATAGCCCGTCCAACTATAAGTAGTCATGAGCTCCCAGGATTGCTGTCTAACTGCCCATGAATAATCTGTTCCGTTCGACCGGGAATTCTAGCTGAAGACTTTGCCACAATTTCTATGGAGGTGTCTGATGTGTTGACGGGCCGTGTCAGTACAAATTCCTCATTTAGGAACCGAAGAACATCATATCTCGGGTCGAACATAAATCCATGCTGGCTAATTAGGTCCATACCCAGTATGAAATCGTCCTCAATATTCGCTACCGGGACCCTATGCCGGATTCTGTTGTCCCATGTCTGCAGTAATATATCTGCTTCACCCTGTATTGACATGGACTCGCCGGTGACTGTTCGGAGCTGGATGTTGTTGGTAACCCTAGGCCCTCAAAATCCTGGACTTGGCAATGGACATAGCGGCGCACCAGCAGGTGTCGATGGTGACAAATTGTTCGGCCGTTGATGGTAACGCTGCCATCTCGGCAAAATCCCAGATGGATAAGGGGCCGATGGGGGTTATTCGCCATTTACCACCTCGTGTTAACTGGCTGACATTTCTTGGGCATGTCGTTGTCAAAGGCGATGATGATCGCTCGGTCATTGATGGTGCTCTATCGGTAAAACCCCAAAAAATGGTAAAATATCAATTAAATGAGAATACAATCATTTAAAAATACATAAGTACGGAAACGAAAAAAAAAAAAAAATTAAATAATGGTTTATAACTAGAACCCTATCATAGCATTGCCTTACACCAAAAAAGAGTACTGGGGGTCTGAAATATATTAATCAGCTTGATATGTTTAAAATTAATGTTATTGTAAATTACTTTATAAATTAATTATTTCAGATGGCAAATTGTAGGGTGGAGGAAAGACGAATTTTATCATAAAAGTAACTACAACAATTTGGAAGTCAATTACTAAAAACAAGTTAGTAATATTTAATGACATTATCATTTTGTCTAAATTTAATTTCCTGAAAAATTAGTAAAATACCAAGAAGGAAACTTCAAAACAAATTTTTGTATTAGACTTGTGATAGTAAAAAAATAAACCTACTAACTGCTGATGAATTCCGTCCAAGGTTTCATTCATGCCCAGATGACATCTGGTAATCCTATTATGTACTTCGGTCAGGATGGCGGGTACCTTTTTCTTTGGGACTACCAACTGGGACTTGGTTTCTCTGCCACCAGTGCTTTCCCGAATTATCCTTAACATTCCGTTCTCCACTATTAGAGAATCCCATATTTTTAAAGTTCATATGGTAGAGTTTCCAAATTGTTGTGATACACTTTACAGACTGTGCATTAGTTTTCATGTTACAAGGCATTTATATGAAATGGAAACAGTCAATTTGTTATTTTTGTTTCTGAAAAAAGTAGTCCAATAGTAGATTTAGTTAGGATTTTAAAGGAAATAAGTCTACATGTTAATTTCGTTGATTTGGAGTTTGTAGCGACAGTATTGACCAAGGACCAACAAACAATACTGCAATAAAATATCTTCTAAGAGATGCAAACAGTTATTGCTTAAGATATAATATTGAGAATACATTTCGTGGTTTGTGGTCTCATACTAGAGATATATAATCAGACAGATGAAAAAATGGGTCTTGATTTTTTCTGATGATAAATTTGTGTATACTGTAAAATACTCTTTTGGTATTTATAAAAAAATTGAATTGGGTATGGCTTGCCAATAGTAAAATAAAAATAAACGTCTGCTTCAAAACAACTTAACTTTATTAGCACTTATACCCAACTACCTGAACTACCCTTAAGAATTTTTAGAACTTTCTTAGTTCTCCCCTCATGCAATGCGCACATGTGCATCTGCGAAAGATATGGCTTACAATAAGATGCGACGTTGTCACGCCAAGCCCACTTTAACAGGGTTCACACAATTTCTCTTATAGGTGTTAACCAATACAATTCTAACTGAAAACAAACATGAACAAAATTAAATCAATTCATCATTGAACTAAAATACAAAAAATGCCGCCCGCCTTGAAAGGCTCTGGCCTTTAAACACATACAAATACAAAAAAGGAATATTAGACATTATATACATATATTTTAATCTAATGGCAATGGACATATTTTAGAAAAACTCCGCTTTATAAGTCCAGTTTGAGTTCTAATAATTGCCACTCGCGCTACTTTGTCTTTTCCCGGAAACACTTCCACCACTTTCCCCATTTTCCATTTCATAGGGGGCGCATTGTCATCTTTCACTAAAACTAATGCACCAACGTTCAAACTATCATAATTTTGCTTCCCTTTCGTTCTCTGCTGAAGCTCCGCAACATATTCCTTGCTCCATCTAGCCCAAAGGTGCTGTTTTAACTGCTGCAAGTGTTGATACAGCGATAATCGATTGGTTGGTAAACTCTTTAGATCGGCATTCAACCAAGAATTTAACTGCCGTCCAATGAGTAGATGTCCAGGCGTTAGTGGCGTGAGATCCTCAGGGTCAGAGGATAAAGGTGAAAGGGGACGGGAATTCATTATTGCCTCTACTTCAGATAACAGTGTATAAAAATGCTCGAAAGTTAGTGGAGTATTGCTAACTACTCGCTTTAAATGAACTTTCATACTTTTAATGCCTGCCTCCCACAGGCCACCAAAGTGAGGCGATTGAGGTGGTATAAAATGCCATTCTATCTCTTCTCTACAAATATTTGAAGTTAATTCATTTTCATTTTCTTTAAAAAATCGACCTAACTCTTTCAACTCGGAATAGGCTGACACAAAATTACTACCGTTATCTGAGAAAATTACGGATGGTTTACCCCGTCTTGCAGAAAATCTACGTAATGACAATATAAAAGCTTCTCTACTGAGATCAGTTACTAATTCTAAGTGAACTGCCTTTGTTAAAAAACAAATAAAAAGACAAATATAGGATTTCGAAATTTTTGCACAGATTATACCTGAAGCATTTTAGACATTTATGCACAATTTGTTTGGATAACGACCGTCCTGCCAGTGGCCAATATGATTCCCGTATGGACGCTAATAAATGTTGTGGTCCACAGTGATATAGTTTTATGTGCTCATGAATAAAAATTAGTTTAGTGAGATGGTGGCGTGCAGATAAAATTAACGGGTGTTTCTTTTCAAAGCTAAATTTTGCATTTGACAATCTGCCACCAACTCTTAAAAAACCAAAGTCATCAATAAATGGTTTTAAATTAAAAATTTTTGATGAATGCTTTATTCTATGAGCCTTTATTTGTTCAAACTCCGTGGCAAAACAATTTTCTTGAACATGAATTAGCAACTTTTTATAAGAATGATCAATTTCACGCTTCGTTAATGGGCCATACTTGCGATCACTTCGGTTTTGAGAACAATTTTGTATAAATCTACGCATCAACGCGGTTATTCTTTTTAATTTTACCAAATCTGAAAACCTCTCGATAATAAAATTACAATTTTCTTCCGCCACGGAGTTAACTGTGCAGTGAATTTTAGTTTTGCGCAAATCTGGTAAATAATCTTTTTCGCCAGGGAATTTTGGCCATTCATTTTCGGGAGAATTTAAAAATTGAGGTCCATACCACCACATATTTAAGTCCTTAATTTCGGAACATTTTACCCCCCTAGACAAATAGTCAGCTGGGTTAAATTCACTTGGAACATGCCTCCATGTATTATGCTGAGTAATTTCCTAAATTTCCGAAACTCGATTACTAACAAAGGTTTTTAATTTGTTTGGAACTGTCTTCAACCAACCTAAAACAATTGTAGAATCTGTCCAAAATACTGTTTTTTCTAAATTTAACCTTAGTGCACACGAAACCTTTTTTGCAAGTCTTGAAGCTACTAGGGCCCCACAAAGTTCCAAACGTGGCAATGTCACCGTTTGTAATGGCGCCACTTTTGACTTGGATGTTAAAAGACGTACGCTTATTTCACCATTTTCGCTTATAGATTTGAGATAAATACAAGCCCCATATGCCTTTTCAGAACTATCCGAAAAACAATGCATTTCAATAACCTTTGCATTTTCACAAACTACATGACGCCCTATTCTGAGCTCATTCAATAACTTCAACTCCGATGTGAAGGAAGTCCAAACCATAGCAATATTATGGGGAACGGGATCATCCCATGAAAGCTTTTCTAACCAGAGACTCTGGAGAAGAATTTTAATTACAATTACACATGGACTTATAAGTCCCAAGGTATCAAAAATGTTAGAACTTTCAGATAATATTGACCGTTTTGTAATTATCTTGGAATGAATAATGTCATTCACTTTAAACATTAATTTATCATAAATAGGATTCCAAATCAGGCCGAGTGTCTTTTTTACATCATTTTCACCAAATTCAACAATTTTAGATAAAGGATCATTATTAGGGATATCATCTAGAATGCCAGGATTATTAGAATAAAATTTGCGCAAAAGAAAACAACCTTGTTTGAGGGTTTCAAAAACTAACTCACATATTCGTTTTGCGTCTTCAACAGTATCGGCTCCTGTAAGCAAATCATCCACATAAAAATCCTCCTTAATAACCTTCGCTATCTCGGGATAAGTATTTTCAATATCAAGAGCAAGCTGAAACAAACAACGAATGGCGAGAAAAGATGCTTAAGTAGTGCCATACGTCACTGTATTTAGTTCGTAACAATTTAGAGGGTCTTCTGGATTAAATCGCCATAAAATGCGTTCCAAAGACCTATCTGCTGGGGAAACCCACACGGACCTATACATTTTTGTGCAATCCGCAGATACAACAAACCTATGTTGTCTAAATCGGATTAAAATCGAAAATAAATCTTGCTGTATTGTAGGTCCAGCCATCTGAATATTATTTAGAGAAAACCCTGTGCAACTTGGCAGGGAAGCATCAAAGACGACACGAAGATTGGTCGTGATGGCATCTTCACGATATGCACCATGATGACACATAAGATAATCGCCTGAAAAAGTGGCATCTAGAACTTTTGTCATATGTCCCAACCTAATATACTCTTGTATAAAGTCATGATATAATTTTTTATAATTATCATTGGAACACATTTTACGTTCAAGATTTAAAAAACGTCTTTTAGCTTGTTCAAAGGAACTACCTAATTTTGAACTCTCCATTTTTAAAGGTAACTTAACCACAAATGAGCCATCTTTGTTTCGCTTTGTATTATTTATAAAATGTTGCTCACAGGCCAACTCCTCATCTGATAACATTTTATCCACCACACTGACATTTTCTATCTCCCAAAACAATTTTAAGTTATCATGAATTTGCTGATTAATATTATCGTTTTTGGTATTAACAAAACAACAGTTTACAACCCCCGAATTATTTGCCTTACCTACAGGACCAGTCACTATCCAACCAAACCTTGTGCTTTGTAAAATCGGCTGTTTAGACCCTAAACAGATTTTTTCCTCGCATAACAACCCCCATAAATAATCCGAACCAATTAACATATCAACTTCCTGCGGTTCAAAAAAGGCAGGGTCAGCTAAGTTACAATTAGCGGGAACCTTTAAATGACTGACATTTATGGGTGAAATTGGTAAAGTTCCCGTTATTTTTGGAATAATGAAACAAGAAACTTTTAAAGAAAAATTATTTGACTTGGAAAATAATTGAGTGTTACATTTGAAATTAATAGTTGAATAAGAATTGTTTATTCCATTAAGAGAAACATTAATTTTTTCTTTAAATAATTGAAGCTTATCGCAGGCACGCTCAGTAATAAAACTCGACTGAGAACCACTGTCTAGGATTACACGAATAGTGTGTTTATTATTGAATCGGTCCAAAATATAAACGTGAGCTGTCGATAATAAAACATCACTAATCTCACAATTAGCGGAATTATTAACTACTTCCTTTACATTAACCAATGAGGAAGAAGAACTTTCGATGCCAATATTTGACTCCTGTTGTTCTTGGGATTTTACTTTATCAATATGCAATAGAATATTGTGCTTCTTGTGACATTTTTTACAAGTTGGTTTTCGACAACTCTTATTAAAATGTCCAGGTTTCAAACAATTTAAACATAATTTTAACGAACAAATTTTTTCACCTCGGTTTTCAACAGGTATATTCAAAAATGAAGGGCATGACTGAATATAATGCTCCCCCTTGCAAAATAAACATTTTGGGAATCTAGCATCAGTAAAATTTCGTACATTATCACCAACCGCAATTAAATTTTTAAAATTACTACTAATTTGTTTATCTATGCGGCTCTGTTCCAAATTATCTAGGAGTTCTGCTTTGGAAGACAAAAATAACTTAAAATCTTCTAAAGAGGGATTAATTTGAGATTTAGATTTATATGACTCCCATTCCCTAGCAGTACTTTTATCTAATTTTGTGCCTAATAAATAAACAATGGGTACATCCCAAGATGTTGTGGGCAGACTTAACTGACTTAGCGCACGCATATTTTTCGTCAAACTGTTTAAAATTGTACGCATACCTCTTGCGGACTTTTTGCTCATAGCTTCTATATTAAAGATATTTTTAATGTGGTTATGTATTAATAATTTATCATTATTGTAGCGCTTTCCCAATAAATCCCATGCAATGTTATAATTATCTGAAGAAAATTCTATACTTGAAATTAATTGAATAGGCTCATTACGTACAGAAGCTCTCAGATAATGAAAACGCTGAATATCAGATAATGATTCATTTTTATGAATGAGAGACTCAAAAATATCCCTAAATTCCAGCCAATTTTGCAAAGATCCATCAAATATAGGCAAATTTATATCTGGAAGCTTTACGGACTGTATAGGGTTAATAAGAACTGAATTGTGCGAAGTTTTTGATGACATATCATTATCAGTTTTGTTGTCATCCAAGTATTTTTTTGCTAATGAAATCACTGAATAGTACCTATTTTCAAACTCACTCCTTTCTGAATATTCGGTTTCTAACTCATTTAGTTCACATGTTGTCTCAATATTGTCTTGGATACCGACAAATTTTTCTAATAAATTAACTTCAATATTATTTATACGAGTTTCTAACTCTAACATTAATTGATGAGTTACATTTGAGTTTTCTGTAAAATTATCGTCTATATACTTTGAAAAATTTGTTAAACTTGCTTTTACAGAACCTCCTTGCCTTTTGAGTATGTCCATTTTTTTTGTTTGTTTAAATTTTAGCAATACGTCACAAATACTTTAATAGTTTTACAAAGGAACACAATAAAAATATTTACCCAATGAGGCAACAATGAAATTCACAATGGTAAGTAATATGTTTGGAAAATAAATAGGAAAAAAATAAGAGGATTACTCACTCACAATTTGCCTTCTTCGACAATCTACCTCTGCAAAAGCCGGTGCTGAACCAAACAAACTGGTCCTGGGCTGCTTCTCAACGCAAATTCCCGTAAATTGATACTTTTGGCCGCCGTGACTTACTACAGGCACATATTACAATTTTCCAACTTATTACTTTAATTAATTTGACTTATCCGGATCGAAGGACCATGTAAAATACTCTTTTGGTATTTATAAAAAAATTGAATTGGGTATGGCTTGCCAATAGTAAAATAAAAATAAACGTCTGCTTCAAAACAACTTAACTTTATTAGCACTTATACCCAACTACCTGAACTACCCTTAAGAATTTTTAGAACTTTCTTAGTTCTCCCCTCATGCAATGCGCACATGTGCATCTGCGAAAGATATCGCTTACAATAAGATGCGACGTTGTCACGCCAAGCCCACTTTAACAGGGTTCACACAATTTCCCTTATAGGTGTTAACCAATACAATTCTAACTGAAAACAAACATGAACAAAATTAAATCAATTCATCATTGAACTAAAATACAAAACATATACAGTGACAAGAATAATTTAAACCATCAACTTCAACTTTTCAAATCAAAGTACCCATGTTGTATTTCTTTATACAATTCGATCTCAAATTCTAGGTATGTTTCATGTCCCACATCATATGCACCAGTTCGTCAATACCTCGATTTGGAATACCCTGGTCGCTGGATTGGAAGAAGAGGTCCTATAGCCTGTCCGATCACCTGATCTAAACCCTTTGGACTTTTTTGTAGGGATATGTTAAATCCAGAATTTTTGTGACTTGGCCTCAGAATTTGGACAAACTACGCCAACGAATTATAGCGGAGTGTCGTCAAATGACACCGACTATGCTGAACCATGTCAGAGACGGCTTTCAGTCAGTTGAATGGAAGTCAATGGAAGACACTTTGAACATTTGCTTTAGAGGCATTGTATTGTAATGTAAATTTCTTTTTTTAAAATACTCTTATTTTTACATGTACAAAAATTGCAATAAAAAATTTTATTACGACGGTATAATCCGTAAAAAGGGCTTTCAAATGATATACAAATTAGCATATCAAAGTAAATATACAAATTATTAAAAATTCACTTCCAGTCAATATGCAAGTCAAACTTCAAATTCATGTAAGGCTTCAATTAACATCTGTGACTGGATTTATTGCATTTTGGCTCTAATTTTATCATATATTTGGATCTGGTGACCTTTTTTTGTTTCTTTGAAAAATTGAATGTGATAATAGTACCTTATTTTTGGACCACCCTGTATGCATGAATTTATCATAAAAACACAACCAGAAAAAAATTGAAGACTCCAACCATTTGTGCATATCAAATGAAGGGGCTCTTTATGAGGAATACAAATATATATTTTCATATTTTTAAAATTAATTGTTTACAAGATATTAACATAAAAATTCTCATTTCTCGCTTTATTTTCGAAACCATACTACCTAAAATTTTGAAAATAATTAGGGGTACTGGGGCTCACTTGAAATTTATAGGAAAACTTATTAGTAAACCTCCATCGAAATTTTAGGGACAAATTATATAATTAAATGGAAAATAATTTTCAAACGCATCATGTAATATATCAAATAAAAGGCTCATTATGTGATTTACAAATATATCATATTTTTAAATAATTTGTTTAAAAGATATTAGCAAATATATTAAACATCGACTTAATTGCCATTTTAGAAACTACACTATTTAAATTTTGAAAAATATATTTTATTTGTATTTTTCAATAATTTGAATAACAGATTTAATAATTTATAAATTAAAACTTGACCTATTTTGCCCTTTATCTTCCAATCTATAGAGCATCCAAATTCAGGCAGTAGATTATAAAAGGTTTCCCTGAAAGTTTTATTTTACTAATAGTAAAATAAAACCCTATTGTTAGAAAACTAAAGCGAATTTTGAAGGTGGTGCGGAACCCTTTAGTATGCGAGTCCAACTCGCACTTGACCAAATTATTTTTCATTTAGTATCCCGGAATTTGGGCATCCCTAAACATCTTTTTTTATTCGTTTCCGATCTTTGCACCTTCGATAATGACTTTTTAGCTGTTTTTTCGTCGGTACACGGTGGGTGGCATTATACTCACCCGTTTCTAATTTAACAGTCGGTTAGTTTTTTTCACATACGAAAAGATGCCTGAGGAATATTCCTTCTGGAACTATATGTTGTTTATTGTAGGGACATATCTTTACTATCTTCGATGAGTCCATCTTATTTCAATGTTTAAAACTACAAATTCAAATATTTTGATATTAATTATTAATATGGCCAAATTAATATTTATTTTTGAATTATAATCTTTTTTCAGTGTAAAATATTTGAAACTTACAGTACTACATAGTTTGAAAACTTAAATTCGTTAATTAACAAACAAAATGTTTGTGATTTAAAAAGATGTTTAGCATGTTTTACAGTTATGTCTTATGGAAAAGTTATTGAGACCATTTCAGTTAATGGTGTTTCCGGAGAAAGTACAAAACAGAATCGCACAAGATGACAATCAACCAACAGAAGTAATAATTTTTACAGAGCGCACATATATAATTTGCATGAAATTAGATTATTTTATTTTCACAAAGAAAAAATATAACTTTAGAGAAGGTTTAGAAGTAATAATATAAAGAAGTTTCACAAAGGAAGAATACAACTTTTAGAGAAGGTTGAATTTGACATACATAAAGGTATCAACCCAAGGTATAAAGAAGCTAGGTAGCTAATTTGGCAGAACCATACAAAGCTAGTCAAATAAAACAGAAAGATTATCAAGATTTTTCAAAATGGGATTTTTTAAAATAAAATGTATCATATTTGTGATTTGAAATCTCAAAAGGTAAGAGCAGACCTGGAGAAAAAAAGTTACTATTTGTGAATTTCCTACACAGTTTCTCTACAAAAATTATGCAATTTGCAAAATTAGCTCAATCCTCCCAAACACTCAAGTGGATAAGTTTAAAGAGTAAATGCAACAGTCATATATAGGTTTTTGGGGGGTAGTCTTTTCATATTGTCAAATTTTTTGTTCCCATGCGTCGTTTTTTTCGTGCAATTTTCACACTATTGGCATGTGTTTTTTAGGTCCGTTAAGCTAGCGGGGACACTATAGCGGAATCCAAAATTACCCATACCATAATTTTTTACTAATTTTTTACCGCCATAAAATTTTTTTACTCCGAAACCCACCCCCGTTATAGCTTCCCCGCTAGCTTAACGTTTAAGCTAGCGGAATATTTTATAACTTCAAGAGGAAAACAGCTATCGACCTAATTCCACCGCCATAATTTTTTACTCGTCAAGTACTAGAAGAAGATTTATAGTGGTTATCGCAAAAAACACCCCCTACCCCGTACCACCCTTAAAATTTAGTTTCATTAATCTAGTAGGTACTTTATAAAGGAATCAAAAATAAAGTATATCACAATTTTCTACTACTTTTTGACTAATTTTTTACCACCATAAAAATTTTTTACTTCTAAACCTACCCCTATACCACCTATCCTACTACCTTAACGTTTAAGCCAGCGGAATATTTTATAACTACAAGAGGAAAACAGCTATCGACCTAATTCCACCGCCATAATTTTTTACTCGTCAAGTACTAGAAGAGGGTTTATAGTGGTTATCGCCAAAAATATCCCCTACCCCTTATTACCCTTAAAATTTAGTTTCATTAATCTAGTAGGTACTTTATAACGGAATCAAAACTAAAGTATTTAATAATTTTATACTACTTTTTATTAATTTTTTACCAACATAAAAATTTTTTACTTCTAAACCTACCCCTATACCACCTACCCTACTATCCTAAACTTTAAGCCAGCGGAATATTTTATAACTTCAAGAGGAAAACAGCTATCGACCTAATTCCACCGCCATAATTTTTTACTCGTCCAAAATTAAAAGAGGGTTTATAGTGGTTATCACAAAGACCACCCTCTACTCCATACAAACGGAATCCAAAATAAGGTATATCATAATTTTTTAGTACCTTTTATATATTTTTTTACCGCCCTTCATTTTTTTTGAATTCAGAATAACAACTTAGGATTTTTAACAAAAGATCACACTATTTAACTACGTTAACATCAACATCCTTTTTCCTTGGTAAGCTTTCAAACATTGTTTATTATTTTATAACTTCAGTGGCAATACAGCTATCGATCAAATTCTACCGCTATAACCGCTCAAACATTAATAAAAGTCACATAAATAATAGATTTCGCAGAAACTAACCTAAAGCCCCTAAATTAAAATTTTAAATTAATAAATTGATTAATCTTACACAAAAATCTGTAGAATTCCTAGAAGAAATATAAAAATAAGGAGAGCTCAAGAAGCATTTACTCAATATTCGACTGTCATATAGTTAAGATGAATTGTAAATAGTTCTTTAAATATAATTGGTGTTAAAGCAGTGGAAATAAATTAGAGTGAGTTGGACAGTGTTTATAAATAAATCCAAGAACCCGATTGTGGAAATAAAAACATTACAATACATTAGGTATGCAGTGTATTCCCAAAATTGCGGATAATCTAAATAAAACTTACACTAGAAATTGTTACGAAAAACGCCGGATATTTATTTTTATTTTAGAGTTTTATTACGTATGCCAATAGTTATGAAGTTATGTTTTTTCATTACCCGTTTTTATCTTTCGTTACAGAGCGTTTATTAAATTATTTGCATTCATGGCATGGGCGGATCCGTGAGGGAGGCGATGAGGGCGATGGCCTCCACCGAGAGCCTTAAAGTCAGTAAATTTAATATTAAAACGAGAAAATCCTAACTCCAAGAGCCTAGAAGAATTTACTGGTATAATAGTATAAAAAATCTTAAGTTTCTGAAATTTGTTTATATGGATTTTTGGTATTATAATAATTTTATAGCTACAGAATACGAATGTGTCATTATTTAACTTAAATAAAGCCTTCGTCTCTATCAACTTAAGGAAAACAACTAATTCATAGATTTAAACGATCAACAGTAGCAGCAAAGGAGAACAGTGAAAAGTTGAATTTCAACGCCAAAAATTTTGTCCAAAATTAGCTTAATAGATTATATATACCAGGTGTCACAGATAAAAGTAACTTCATGTGGATTTCCCAAATGCTAAGAGATACAGGGTTGCTTATATAAGAAAAAAGGTGCACTATTCCAAGTCCAATCAAGTGCTGAGATGAAATTACAAGGGTTTTCAAAATATCGAGAAAAAACAAAAATTATGGTTTTAGAAAAATTGCAAAATATTTCAAATCTTGTAAATAAATTCAATAAATTTAATTAATATAATTATTAGTTTTCTATTAGCGACTACGGGCATCGATTGACGTTTACAAATTCTTCTAGATTTCTTGCAACGATAGCCAACTTTGTTATTTATGACCGTTATATTGGATTTATACGTCATAGACTAGAACACAAAAATACTTTTTCAAGTATATATAACAGGCCTTCTAGGGATGACAGAAAATGTAAATTAAAAAAAAAACAATTTTTCATTTAGTTGGCTTTGAAACAAAATGCAGTAATTGTTTTTTTTTAATTTCCCTAAACAAATAAATAAATATAAACAAATAAAAGTATTGTTTTATTTAATATACTAAAGTCAACAACTAAGACATTATATATTTGTGATTTAACTCGAAACAAAAAATTAAAATAAAAACCGATCACAAAGTCTTCACTAAATCAAAAAGAATGTTGGAAATTTCTACCATTATTATTAACGCATTTTTCTTATTAACCGATGACGCTGTGTCAACTATCAATGTTTTTTTATGTTTTCAATAAAGTTCTTCACAATTTTGCGTATATTTTCAAAAGAAGAATTTTCTTATACTAATTTGTACAAAGAAAATAAATGAAATAACCTTCATATGTCATTTTGATGGTTAACATATCAGAATAATAAATCTGTATAATTAATATTGTAAATTGTTTTGCCTTTCAAAGTATAATTTCAGGGAACACAGCTTCAATTTTTAATTGTAATATCAATTCCAAGTAAGAGACTGAGCTCTGTTCAAGTACACGGTGGCCAAGCGTTCCAATGCACCACTATAATTTAATTGTAGTAATCCCAATATGTAATTTAAATGTTAAAATATTTATTTCTGTTATATTTTATGCTATTCAATTAAATTCGTACATTATAATGAGGCAGATGTTTGCTACATGTCTCTTCCTAAAGAACGTGAGGATAGTGAGGAGTAGAGGGTGGTTTTAACCAAAAACCAGTATAAACCTTCTTCTAGTATTTGACGAGTAAAAAATTATGGCGGTGGAATTAGGTCGATAGCTGTTTTCCTCTTGAAGTTATAAAATATTCCGCTAGCTTAAACGTTAAGGTAGTAGGGTAGGTGGTATAGGGGTAGGTTTAGAAGTAAAACATTTTTATGGCGGTAAAAAATTAGTCAAAAAGTAGTAAAAAATTATGATATACTTTATTTTTGATTCCGTTATAAAGTACCCACTAGATTAACGAAACTAAATTTGAAGGGTGGTGAGGGGTAGGGGTGGTTTTTGCGATAACCACTATAAACCTTCTTCTAGTACTGAACGAGTAAAATATTGTGGCGGTGGAATTAAGTCGATAGCTGTTTTCCTCTTGAAGTTATATAATATTCCGCTGGCTTAAACGTTAAGGTAGTAGGGTAGGTGGTATAGGGGTAGGTTAGAGATGTAAAAAAAACTCTATGGCGGTAAAATATTAGTTAAAAAGTAGTAAAAAATTGTGATATATTTTAATTTTGATTCTGTTATAAAGTAGTCTCTAGATTAGCGAAAGTAATCTCTAAGGGTTGTGAGGGGTAGAGGGTCGTATTTGCGATAACCACTATAATAAACCTTCTTCTAGTACTTGACGAGTAAAAAATTATGGCTGTGCAATTAGGAAAACAGCTATTTTCCTGTTGAAGTTATAAAATGTTCCGCTGGCTTAAACGTTAAGGTAGTAGGGTAGGTGGTATAGGGGTCTGGCCGCCAGGGTTACCCCCCGAGGAGGCAGGAGGTGGGCGGCGCCCAAATCCTCGGGGTGTGACACTGGAGGGAGGTTGGTCCACGATCTACCCAGCGCGTCCCAATGGCTAATAGGGTAAATCCAGCGGCTACGCGGGTGGACTCGTCACCGGGGGATTGTCCCGGAGACGATCCCAATTGAGCTAGCTGGTAAGGCGATGAATAAAGTCCTACAATGGGGGCCAAATAATCGCCCGCGGATCAGTGGAGCTGTCTGCGTGTGCTTCCTAATCATGTTCCCCGGGTTGGGTGGCACATGTGGACAGTGGGTAAGGGAGGTGGGAGGAGGTGGGGAAAGGGGAATGGGGTGGGCAGGGGTGGGAGGGGAAGCCGGAGTAAACCTGGTTAAAAAATCCGTAAGCCAAGGTGTTACGCGATCCGTGCCGAGGGCTGGATGGCCATACGTTAGTTGGTCTCGAACGGAGCCTCTGGGATACCGGGCGACCTCCCAGAGTAGTTAGCCTTAGCGGGGTAAGGGCGCACTGCCTCGCCGGACCGAATTTTCGACCCAACTCGTGGGATTTGTGATGGAATTGGACTTAAATGTAAAAAACTTGAATGTTGTGTTGTCTAGGAACCCTGGCTGATGAGAATGGATCGGCGCGAAACGGAAATGATTGTGGAAATGATAGAGATGCAAAGGCTAACAGGAACGGCGACAGTAAGGGCAATGAAGTCGGTAATGATTACGGACCGAAGGTCGGGAAAGGTGCTATCGCGGGGCTGCGGAGGAGCCCTAGGCGTGGGTCCGTGAGGACCGTTCTCGGGGCTGAACCGGTGGGCAGCGGTGAGGCCAAACGGAATAGGAGGTCCAACAGAACGGTGTTGGACCTCACGTATGATGAGGACTCGCTACGGTCAACAAAGCGGAAAAGGGAGCTCGGCGAGGAGGAGGGGATCGACATAGACGATCTCTTTTTCCTCACGGATGATTTGGCGGAGGATCTTCTCCGGAGGAAGGCCCTTCAGGCATTGAAGGACCTGGATGGGGTTACGCGCGAACTCTCGCGCTTGGTGTATGAGAGCACTAACACCAAGCGTGAGATCAAGGATGGGGTAATAAGGCTCCGCAGTCTGAGTTCTATACTCATGACTGCGGAGATTAGGGCCGTGATGTTCGCCAAGGGGAGCGGAGCGGGCGCAAAGGAAACAACGGTGGCAGAGGAAATGAAAGAGAGCGAGGTGAGAGAAGTTTCACGAGAGGTAGCGGGGGCCAAAACGCTCGGGGAGATACGGGCGGTGATGGCGAAGACCTGGCCTGAGGAGGTTTTCAGCAGCGTGGGTAAAGTTGCTGGAAACCCCTTCAGAGACCGGTCCCTGACGGACGTGGCCGTGTGTCTTGATCGGGAGCAGGGGACTAGGGGCCTCACTCGGGTGGCGAGGGAAAGATATCCCGACCTACTCGAAGGAGCCCCCGAACCGGGAGGGTCGGAGGACACCTTTTACAACTACGTTGTAAATAAAGTGTATGTAGCGTCTACGGTGTCACGGAGGACACTTACAACGTTCGGGCTGGTGATGAGGAAGCTGGAGGGGACGGATGACGTTACAGAGGAGCACCTGGACATCCTCAAGAGGCTCAGAGACGACCTCTTGAGGAGGAATGCCGGTGAGCTGGCGGTCGCCTTGGGGGAGGGGATCTCGATGGACGCATTCCGGAAGGCAGTGCAGGTGATCTTCTGGGGTGCGCCCATCAGGGTCACAATATACCAACCCCCACCAAAGGCGGGAGGGGATGGACAGGGGGGCACATATGCCACTGTGGCGGCACCGAAAGCGGTGGGAAAGGTACAGTTGGAGAGGGCTAAGGTGGGTCAGCAAGGGAAAGCTGCCCCACCTGTAGCTAGAAGGCGGCCTAATGAAGACGCCGTCTTCATTAAAAAGCCCGAGGGGAAGACGTTCGCGGACACCGTCCGTCTCGTCAGGCAGTCCGTGGACGTCTCCTCCTTGGGCGTTAACATAAAAGCAGTTAGGGAGACAAAGCGGGGGGAATTGTTACTTGTCACCGAAAAGGGGTAGGCAGCAAAGCTCTCCGAGAGACTGGAGGGGTGTGTTGGAAAAGAGGGACTCGACGCCGCCACCACCGAGGCCGAGGTAGTTGCTGCCGTTGGCTCGGTCCAGGGAGTAAAGGGCGAGGTTAAGGTGACCAAGATGGTTGTAGGGGTTGGGGGCAGGCAGACGGCCACCATCAGCGTGGTGGGGGCCAGCGCGGGGGTGCTGTTGCAAGCCAAAAGTGTGATAGTGGGATGGCTGAAGTGTGTCATAAGCCCCAGGGTCCGGTTAGACAAGTGCTACCGGTGTTGGGACTTCGGGCATACGGCGAGTGAATGTAAAGGGGAGGATCGGAGGCAGTGTTGTTTCAATTGCGGCGTCAGAGGAAGAGGACACACTGCTAAAGAGTGTAAGTGTAAGCCCAAATGTCATTTGTGTAGTGAGGAAGGGCATAGATGGGACACTACCGCGTGTAGGTTCTTTAGGAGGAGATTGCTCGAGGAGGAAAAAGAGAATGCGTATACGAAAAGGAGAGAGAGCGAAAAAGAGGGTGAGGAAGGAAAGTAATCCCCTGGGGTATTAAGTTCCTTCAAGTGAATGTGGGGCGTGCAAGGGCTGCGCATAATCTGGCGGTTGAGACGGCTGTCCGGATCAGCGAAGACGTTTTGGTTATGGCCGAACCAAACGTTAGGTACGCGAGTGGTGGCAAGTGGCTGTGTGAGAGTAGGGTGGATGTCGCGGTCCTGGTGCTAAACAGGAACTGTGGAGTGAAAGGGGTAAGAGTGGGAGAGGAGATGTTAGTGGTCGATTTTGGGTGTTTTAGGTTGGTGGCCTGCTACCTGTCTCCGAACATCGGGATGGGGGAGTATACTGCCCTGGTAGATTGTATTTTCCAGGAGGTCCGCGCGAGCAATGGGGAGTACCTGGTGGCCGGCGACTTCAACGCGAAATCAGCGTTGTGGGGGTCAGCCATTAGGGATGCCAAGGGTCTCCTGTGGGAGGAAGGGATTGCGGCACAGGATGCCGTGGTCCTGAATAACGGCGCCGAGCCAACATTTGTCAGGGGCGAATCACTGTCATACATCGACGTGACGCTGTGTTCGCCGTCGCACGCGAGGGGTCTGGGGAGCTGGGAGGTCCTCCTTGAGGAATCTCTCAGTCTCCACAGGTACATCACGTTTGACGTAGGAGCCTCAGTGAAACGCCGATGTCGTGACGGGCTCTTCCGGGGTAGGGGTGTGAATGAGGACCTTGTGGTGGATGCGTATGACATTCCCCGCGGGGGTCCTCAGGCGCGCACAGGCGAATGGGATGCGGAGTGAGAGAGGGGGAACGAGAGGAAGTGGGGAGCATGCATACTGGTGGGATGAGTCATTGGAGAATGTAAGAAAGGAATGTAACAAAAAGAGGAGAGAATGGACGTGAGTAAGGGGAAGGGTGGGTAGAGAATGGGAGGAAACCGAGAGAAAGGCAGGATATGTGGAGGCCCGGAAGAAGCTTGTAAAAGTTATCGGAAAGGCCAAGCGTGAGGCTTGGAGGAGTTTGGTGAGTGAGGTTTATGGAGATGTCTGGGGGCAGGGCTATAAGATAGTCACCTCCAAATTGAAAGGCAGGGTGAGTCCATATGAGTTGCATAAGGATGTGGGGCGTGCAAGATCTGCGCATAATCTGGCGGTTGAGACGGCTGTCCGGATCAGCGAAGACGTTTTGGTTATGGCCGAACCAAACGTTAGGTACGCGAGTGGTGGCAAGTGGCTGTGTATGAGTTGCATAAGGATGAGAAATTGAGGATCGTTAGGGAACTCTTCCCTAACGTTCAGAATGAAACGGAAGGCTTCACTCGGCAAGATGACTGCCAGGTGAGGCTTTTCACAGAGAACGAGTTGGAGCAAGCATGTGGAAGGCTGAAAGGGGGTCAAGCACCTAGGCCTGATGGAGTGTTCGTAGAAACGGTAAGGGCGATCATTCGGCACGATTCGGGAGGGATTGTTCAAATCCTGAACGAACTATGGAAGAGACAACGATTTCCTGAAACCTGGAGGAGAGGGAAAACTGTCCTGATCCCGAAAGGTCAAGGGGAAGGGGGCGTTACGAAATACAGACCGATTACCCTGTTAGACGTAATCGGCAAAGTATACGAGCATCTTATCAGGGGACGTGTGGAGGAAGCGATTGAGGCGGCTGGAGGTCTTTCGGACAACCAGTACGGCTTTCGAAAGGGAAGGTCCACAATACAGGCTGTGAGCAAAATTTTGCAACTGGCTATGGAACCTGGGTACGTTTGGGCGGCTGTTATTGGTGTGGGTGTTGAGAATGCCTTTAATACGGCCACATGGGAGGGAATCGTGGAAAGAGCGGAGGAATTCTGAGGGGCCCCCTTGGGAAGAGGAGAGGCGTTGCCTTCTCTTGGGCCGGGGTGAGGGTGGTCCCTAGGAAATTTATTAAATGTCTGGGGATCACCCTCGATGATAGGCTCATCTGGAATGAGCATATTCGAAGGGCTACCCAGAAAACCAAGGGGGTGGTGGCGGCACTGTCGAGGATACTCCCCAACATCGGGGGTCCGCGGGGGCAGAAAAGGATGGTGTTGTGTAGTGTCGTTAGGTCTGTCCTGCTCTATGGCGCACCGGTATGGAAAAAGGTTGAGAGTGGGACAGATGCTTCTGCGGGTGGCGTGTGCTTACCGGACGGTATCGTACGAGGGGCTGTGCGTCATCACGGGGCAGCTTCCTATAGGAATCGAGGTCGATGAAAGGAGTAGGATCTTTGAAAGGGTCGAGAGGGGGGAGATCGAGTGAGAGTGAGAAAGGAAGAGAGGGAGAGATCCTTAGATATATGGGAGATGGAATGGAGAAGTGAGGATGCGGGAACGGCGTCCTGGACGAGGAGGCTCGTCAGAGACCTGAAAGCGTGGGTTGGCTGTCCACATAGGCAGTCCAGCTATTATCTGACACAGCTGCTGTCTGGACACGGGTACTTTCGGCAGTATTTGTTCAGATTCAAGAGCAAGGAGGATGAGTGGTGCGTTTACTGTGGACAAGTGGATACCCCTGAACATACTTTCTTTGAGTGTGAAAGATGGCAGGGTTATAGAATGCGAGCAGAGAATGAGTTGGGGTGCGCTCTAGAGGCGAGGAATGTCGTAGAACGGTTGATGGAGAGCGAGAGGAAGTGGGGAATGATTGTAGAGTTCCTGGCCTGGGTGGTAAGGGACAAAGAGAGAGAGGAGAGGGAGGTGATTGAAATTAGGGAACTGGTAGGTTAGGGACTAGGGGCCGGGGTACCTGACGTAATATCTTCGTTGATAGTTCCAGGTACCTAGAGGGCAATTGGAGGTGTTTTAGTGAGTATACGGGTAACCGGGAGCCTCACATACAGCATGTCGTGATTGAACCAAGCGCATGGCAAAAAAAAGGTGGTATAGGGGTAGGTTTAGAAGTAAAAAATTTTTATGGCGGTAAAAAATTTGTCAAAAAGTAGTAAAAAATTGTGATATACTTTATTTTTGATTCCGTTATAAAGTACCCACTAGATTAACGAAACAAAATTTTAAGGGTGGTGAGGGTAGGGGTGGTTTTTGCGATAACCACTATAAACCTTCTTCTAGTACTCGACGAGCTAGCTTCACTAGCAAAAATATTTAAATGATGAAAATTTTTTTGCAATAGTTCAAAATGAACCAATAATTTCGGTTTTGATAATTTTTCTATACAGTATTTAATTTCGTTAATTAGTAGGTTTACATCACTAGAAATGATATATGTAAAAACAGTATTACTGCCATCTAATGTTTCCGTTATGCAATATTTTTTGTTTAATATATTATCTTCTATGGGAATTTCTTTAATGAATATCATGTTTTTTCTTCTGATGTTAACTTTACTAAAGCTCTAAGTATACTAGATATTTATAATACAATATAAAGCTTTAAATTATTTAACTCCCTCCAATTAATCATATTTATTAAAATAAAAATCAATGAAAATTTATATTTAAAAGTCATTAATAATTTTAACAAGCTTACAACAACAATTCTCTATAACGCACAAATAAAAAAATTCAAATTTCCATATTATATCGCATTTATTTTTACCATTTTATAAAAACTACAAAACGTACTAACTTTCAGTGGGACTTTCTTCAAAAGATTTTTTTATATAAGTCACTATGATGGCATCGGCGTGCTGTTCTGTTAACTGTAATTTTTTTTCTATTATTGATGAGCAAACATTTAAAAAACACAATGTTAAATTTATACCAAGTTCAAAACCAATATTTAATTTTAAAAGAATAATACATGAACTAGATTTTATTATGACCAAAAATAAAATTATTTCAGAGACTGATACTCAAAATCTAAATAATATGTTCTGGTCTCATTGGCTGTTCAAATGTCAACATAATATTGAAAATATGACTATAGACGATATAAAAAATTTAAAAAAAATTATCGAAAAAGATTTCTTTGTTCAAACACCTCGAATAGAATCTTATGCTGCTAATATTTCAAATATACCCAATGCATTTAAAAAACTCTTAATAAACCGTCAATATACGTTAATGGAACCAGCTCATTCTCCGTGGAGTATTTTCATATTTATTGGTGTCTTTATAATTATAATACCTTTATTTGTAAGTCCTGAAAAAAATAACTCTAGAATATCTAAACTAGAATTTAACAATTCCAAAAACTTTATTAATCAAAACATGTAACAGGAATGCTTTTACTTGTTTATAATTGATAATTAAATTATAATAGTATTTCAAATTAACAACTATGCAAAACAATTACACTATACGAAAAAAAAAAACGGTTGACTACAAATATATATATTAGTTAAATTTTTGATTACAGCATCCTTCATTCGCCACGAATAGGTCTTGCTAATTGTAGGTCCTGGGGAGAAATTGTCAGTCGTTTGGCGTGAATAGCACACAAATTGGTATCATGGAAAAGACCAGTCAAGTAGGCTTCACTAGCTTCTTGTAAAGCCATTATTGCCACACTTTGAAATTTTAAGTCACATTTAAAATTTTGCGCAATTTCCCGAACGAGTCGTTGGAATGAAAGTTTTTTTATTAACAAATCGGTACTTTTCTGATAATGACGAATTTCACAAATAGTCTTTGTACCGGGTATGTGACGATATGGCTTTTTCACACCACTCGAGGCGGGTGCATTTTTACGTGCCAGATTTGTTGGCAATTGTTTCCTAGATACTTTATCACCGCCGGTTGATTTACATGGAGTATGCTTAGTACGAACCATTCCGAGTACGATTCACGCTGACAATGAGATATCAAATATTTTGGATGGTCGTCACTTGAGTTTTTCACCCCCCACAATTCTGAAAAAATCTTGATGACTTTCTAAAAGAAATTTTAAATTACATATACGAGGGGGATGACGTGTTTTTAATTTCTTCAAAACATATAATTTTAACACCATTTCATACAAATAATGGAGCTTTGGACCATTTTTTAAATATTAAAAATGGAAAATTTTCTTTATTTGCCAAATGGATGGTTAAACATCAAATAGATTATAAATGTAAGCCGCATTCTAGATGTATAGGAATTATTGTGCATAAAAAGCAAGATTTATGGGCGATCACAAGTTGAAATAATTTGTCACAGCATACAAATGGAAATGGTTCCTATACTGAATGAGTTAAATAAGAAATGAGATGATTTAAAATTTATAAATATGAAGTCAAATTTAAATAATAATACTGCTATAGAGGGTGTTGTTTTTCTGCTGGACGAGAACTTACCCGTTATAATGACCAAAAATGGGTTAACTGTAAATAATTCTAATGTTAAATTAGCCGTTAAAATGAGAAGAAATTTTCAAACTCTAAATTAAATTAAAAATTGATCAACTAGTATTACACAGTTTGACAGAATTTAGAAAAAATCCTAATTTAACTGTTAAAAAAGTATTTGAAAAATCACAAGTCCCTATAAATGTAAGGACATATGATATATTATTAGGTAGTATTGTTAAACTCAAAATATAAAAAATTAAGTATTATTTAGTTGTTGTTGTAAACTTGATAGAAAGAAAAATTAAAAGCTTTTTTGGTCTATCAAAGTAGTTTGAGTGGAAATAAAACAAAGCTTCTCGGTTAAATGTTTATTCCAGTATGGTAAAGTGTATGTACATTATTGGTTTTTATTTAACTCACACTCTTATTAGTATTATTAAATATACAATTTTATATTGGGTAATAAATGATAAGGATTAAGTATTGAAAAATAATTTTAAAAGTATTATATATTACTCATCAAGTAAACATTTATTTTTGTATTGCTTTATCAGTACATTTCCACAATTTGCAAAAAGTACATTTTTCTTGTGAACTAGGGGGTCCATCAAATTGAGTTCCATATGGTTTGGTGTGGCACGGCAACTGAATTTGAATGTTATAATCTTGAATACATTCTTTGGGCAATTTGTGCCACATAGCTAACAAATTAGTAGCATTAACATTGTTTTTTATTTATTTTTTCAAAATAGTTGGCTGAATATTGTCCAAATTTAATTGATCACCCACCGGGTCGGCAAGTAATTGATTATATGCTGTATCTGACATGATTACGTTAAACTAAATATCATTTTAATGTAAATTTGGATTTGAATAAAGCATATAAAAAACGGCAAGTTATGATTCAAAAATGAGTTAACACCAAATCAAGTATTTGGATTGTATAAGGATCTTTAAAAATAATTTTTAAAGAAAATTTTAGTCTTTATATTTCAAATAATCTCTTTAAGATGCGTTTCTATGTGGTCTTATCAACAAACCCTCTAGCTATTTTCCTCTGAATTGTTTTGCATGAAGGACATCTTTTTTGTGAAGTGGGTGGTTCGTTAAAATTGGTTCCATTATGGTGAACAACACACGGCAAAAGAATTTGAATGTAATAATCTTGGGTACATTCTGGGGGAAATTTGTACCATATTTCCAACAAATCTGTGGCACTAACATTGTCTTTTATATGCTCTTCCAAAACCTCTAACGGTATATTAGCAAGATCCGACTCACTTAGAATTTTTAACGGTAAATTACCATTTTCTAAGTCAATAAGTATCTTTGGTATGGTCGTGGTTTTTATCCCATTCTTACTTTCTTTACAAGCGCAACATTTTTTTTTGTGAAGTCGGCGGTTTGTCAAATTCGGTTCCAAACTGATTACGGTGAACAAAACAGGGCAATAGGATTTGAATGTAATAATCTTGAGTACATTCTGGAGGCAATTTGTGCCATATATTTTGTAATTCTGTAGCACCAACATTGTCTTTTATATACTCTTTCAAAACCTTCGACGGTATGTTAACAAGATCTAAATCACTAAGCTTTTCTAACTGTAAATCACCATTGTTTTGGTCAATAAGCAGTTGCGTAGGTAACATAATTGCTGTAAACTGGAGAAATATATTTACGATGGTTTATTTATATCAAATTATTTAGAAGCGCGGGGGTAAATTGCGCATTTCTCATTCGACATTTAAATGTAAATTTAGATTCGTTATTTGGGATATCGATCACGTGACCATTCTTATATTTGACGAGTGGGGTGGGTAAATACTATAAAAGCCTGGTATCCATGACATATAATTAGTGTTTTGTTACCAGAAAAGATAAAATCATAAAAACCATGAAATTCACGAGGTTCATTAACAACATGCCCAAAGAAGATTATATTAATATATCTCTTTTTAACAGACGGTATTGTGTAACAGAAAAATTAAAAAGTGTTAACACCGTTTTCACATTTTTTAAAATATGGATTGGGAAATTTGGAAAACGGCTTTTGAAAATTTTGGAAAGTTTTCATTAATTACCGAATGGATTGATAACAACCACTATAAATGCAATCCACAGTTTAGAACCATAGATATTATTGTGCATAAAGATAAAGATTGGTGGAGAACAAGAAAAGAAGTTGAAGAAATTTGCAAAAACATTAGAATGGATACGGTACCTGTTTTGGTAGAATTAACGGAACAATGGGACGATTTAAAATTTATAAGTCAAAAATCACATTTAAATCACGATATCTAAATAGAGGGTGCTGTTCTTTTGCTGAATGAGGAGCTATCAGTAAAAAAGACTATAAATGGATTAATAACAGACAAGCCACATATTAAGTTGGCTTTTCGAATGATAAGAACGCATAAAGCTTTAAAATATTATTATAATGAATTTAAAACCGATAAATTGGAAATACAAAACTTTGAAAAGGATCCGAATACAATTGTAAAAATATTTGAAAAGCAAAAGTTCCTGTGGATAAAACAACTTATGACATATTGTATAATTTTGTTAAATAATTCAATGTTTGGTTAAAATAAATAATAATTTTTAAAACTTAGAATTTTATTTAATAATTCCTTACACTCATCAAAGAATTAAATTTGTTTATTTTTTAGCTTAATTTATTATTATATATTTATAATTATGTAGGCAGTTGGTAATATTAAAAAAAAGAATTACAACAAAAATGGGTATAATATTTAATTTAGAAATTATGTATATGGTACATATATTTAACTTGGGAATTACTACCAAAATAAACAATAATTAATTTAATAACTTTCATATTCAATTAAAAAATATATATAAAGAAATTACTAGCTGTTTAGCTTTGTTTGAAAGCATAATTACTATACTCATTTAAAATTAAATGTATAAATTAAATAGTGATACTCAATTATTTAAATTATTGTTTATTCAAAAAGTGCGAATAATATTTTTAGCCCATAATGCCATACTTTCGCCTTAGTCGTCTTTTTGTTTGCCTTTTTAAACAAGAGATGTTCAGAAGTCACCATGTCGCCGACTGTTATGAAACTTTCTTTAGGGTTTTTTCAATTTTGTAAAATTTCCATTTTCGTTTCTTGTCCCGGTTTACCATTGTGATATGTTTCAATTTTATAGCAGATTTCGACACCTTCCTGTGTAACATTTACCTTTAGATTGTCTTTAAACATTTGAACAATTTTATCAACCAAGTCTTCTTTCATACCGTGTATCCGAGAGGATTTTCTTTTAATGTTCTGATTTAATTTTACTATTTCATCCACCAAATGGGCATTTATGTTTTTTTTTTGAGCGTCCACCACTTCCATTATCTGATTCATTATTTGATCGCTGATATTTTGTCCAACTTGACTGGAAATTGAAAGGATAAATTTTTCTTCATTAATTAATTCGTTTAAGGTGTCTATAGTTATCATTTTAATGTCACTAGTTTGCCTTCTAGTGACTGGCATATTGGATCACCCAATTATAAATTACTCTAATGGGTGTAAGACACTTTTTAACGAAACGCTTTCCTGCCCCTAAAACTTATTAAGTTTTTAATTCTAATTAAATCTTTTCCGTTTTATTTCTTGAAATTTCTCAAACATTTGATTCTGAAGAAGAACCGGCAATAAATGTGATATGATACCAAAATGTTTATATAACAAAAGTTATAAACGTTGGATGTAAAATCACAAAATTTAAAGAAGAAAACTAATATATATATATATATATATATATATATATATATATACGGTGTCTACTATGTTTATAACAACTTAAAGTATTCATATTATAAACTATTACAACCAGCGGGAATTTATTTACCAGTTCCCACTAGCTGTTATTTTCAAGCCTGGCAATATATGGTAGTATTTGTTTTGTAATTATGACAACTGGAATTAGAACCATTCAGTTGATATTGTATTCAGATTATAAACCACTGCAAGCTACATCTAGAGCAGCGGGAATAGATTTACGAGCTCCCATTAGTTGTTATCTTCAAGCGGGAGAATATTTGGTAATTGATTTAGCAATTCAGTGTGGACTACCACATAATTATTGTGGACGACTTGCTTCCAAATCGGGTTTATCACTACGCTGTGATATCGAAATTGGCAGTTGTTATATTGATAAAGACACAATAAAGGTTGTAATCTATAATTTTTCCAGAACAGATTGTTACTTCCATCAAGGAGATCAAATAGCTCAGTTAATTTTTGAGAAAATGACATCCCCACAAATAGAAAAAATTGATGCCATGTCAAGAGAATGTACTAATGTTTTGAAATATTGGAAATTATCCGATCAGGCATACGATATTGAAAAACCCATAAAATCACATTCCGTTGGATTTTTATTAAGAACTCCTATTGATATTATATTGAAGGCAAAGGACAGATTTTTGGGAACGTTAGATCTCGCTATCTGTTTACCACGGGGGTGTTATGGAAGGATATCAAGTATCGAAACAAATTCTCGAAAATTTGGGATCGAAATTGGTGGTGGAGTTATTGATGAAGATTATCGAGGTAACTTGGGAATTTTATTATATAATCATTCAAATGCGGAACGTTAATTTAAACGTGGAGACGTTATAGCTCAATTGATATGTCATCCTATTTTTTACCCCAGTTTGCAATTTACAGACATAGCAGCCTTGGAAAACAATAGTGAGCGCGGTAGCGATGGTTTTGGATCTTCTTATCAAACTCAAAAAAACACATATCAGAAATCCGAATAAGTTTTTATAGAATCATACATTTTAATATATATAATAAACTTATTTGTGTAAAAATAAAATAAAAAATTTAAAGCATTAAGTTTTATTTTAAAAGATTCAAAAAATATTTTTTAAATCACTTGTTGAAGAAATGTGTTCCTATTTTTGCAATAAATGTAAATAACTACATTTTTTAATTTTATATTTTATGTATCTTGTAAAATTTATAAACTGCATCATACAAAAGTAATGAGTTTATCAAATTTTATTCCCTCCCCAAATATTGGAAACATTTCAAATAACATTGATTTTCATTTTGCAATCACATCAATAAATATAAAGC
This sequence comes from Octodonta nipae, assembly GCA_034190945.1. Lineage (NCBI taxonomy): Eukaryota > Metazoa > Arthropoda > Insecta > Coleoptera > Chrysomelidae > Octodonta > Octodonta nipae. Next base: position 49,405,181 of record CM067223.1, read on the forward strand.
CATTGACAACGAAGTCAGAATAGACTTTGAAACGTTTGGTATTCCTGCAATATACGTAGTTTTATTTCTATTGTGGTGTTATTCCCCAAAGAAACATAAAAGTTATCAAGAATATGCCACAAACAACGTTTAGAAGACAATATTAATCAGTTATTAAACAAAAATAAAAAATCAATGTGTTAGATTATCAAGATCTTCCAAATTTTCTATAGTATGTATTGTACCTCGAATATTAGCCTTAACGCGACACCCACAGTACCATACATTCTTTTTACCCAGTTTTGTTTTTGCCTCCTTGAGTAAGGTATATTTGGATATGGTCATATCTTCAAATATTACTATGGAAGATCATTTTAATTTTTTTCCATTTTGTAAGATTTCCAATTTGGTCGTGTGTTGCATTGTTGTCACAAGTACTGGTCTTGGTTTACCATTTTGACTTGATCTAATTCTATAACAATTTTCAAAATCAATTTCTGAAACATTTATTCCTAGCTTGTTTTTCAATATCCATATAATTTTATCAGGCAAGTTTTCATTTGGGTCTTCTCGTAAACCGCATAATCTAATGGAATTTCTTTTTATGTGCTGATTCAATTTTTCTATTTTACACTTGACCTGCTCATTAATCTGTTTTTGGGCTTTTATTCTTGCATTATTTCATCCAATTGTTGTTTGATTTGCTCTACATAAATTTTTTCTTCCTTTTGACTACAAATAGAGGTGGTAAATTTTTCATTAAATAATTCACTTATAGTTTCTTTAACTATCATTTTAATATCACTAATTTGCCCTCTAGTAAATGGCATTTCAGGTCATTGATTAAAAATTACTTTGTGTAAAACTTACAATTTTTTATTATGTTTAAATGTTATTGCTTAATGTAATGTTTTTACTTTAAAACTGTTAAATATTTATTTTTAGTAATTTCAGGCAAAAACCTGAATTATTTTTGTATCAGCAACCTCAAATGTATGTGCTACAAACTTGTTATGTGGGATCTAGAAAAATGACAAATAAACAAGTGGATGCTTATATTATATACTTTAGAGAGAGTTTATGATGTGTAATATGGGTGGGGTGATATCTACAAATTTAATAAATATTTTCATCAATAATAATTTCATGTTATTCTAATCAAGGATATTAAACAGCACACTTATTTTTCTGTGAAAATGGCATCTACACAAGTAGAGAATACCATTGTCACACTAAAAGAATACACCAATGTTTTAAAATATTGGAAATTTTCTGAACGTGCTCTCAATATTGAAAAATCTGTAAAATCACACTTAGCTGGATTTTTATTAAGAACTCCTATTGACATTACAATAAAGGCAAAGGACAGACTTCTGGTAATATTGGATCTTGGTATTTGTTTACCACAATGCTGTTATGGAAGGATTTCAAGTATTGAAACCAACTCTAAGAAATTTGGTATTGAAATCAGTAGTGGAGTTATTGATGAGGATTATCGAGGTAACTTGGGAATTTTATTGTATAATCATTCAGATGTGGAGTGTCGATTTAAGCATGGAGATAATATAGCACAATTGATTTGTCATCCCATTTGTTATCCCAGTTTAAAATTTACGGACCCAGAATATATGGAAAACATTACTGATTCCAAAAGCAATGATATTGGATCTTCTTAATAATATGTCAACCTCAGATAAATGTAATATTAATATATATGTGTCAAATAATTTTGTCTCTTAAAAACAAAATAAAATATTTAAAATGTATTGTATTATTATAAAGTTATTACCTATTATATATTATATTACTTCTAATCTTCATTTCTGAGTAAACATTATTTCTAATAATGTTTGTAAATTCTAATGAATTCATAGTTGTCTTCTTTATGCAATTAGTTAAAATATAACCTTTAATATATCATACACAAAGAAAATTCAATATTGACCATCAAAACTCTCCCAACACATGATTTTAATAAATAATAGTTGGATGATTTTATTACAATAGACTTTTTCTGTTGGCAATCTAACATGCATTTTCTCATATTAACAAATTTCACTTCTTCAATAGTGCCCAGATCTAAGTATACTTCTATTTCTTGATCTATTAATTTCTATAATTTTCTATGATTGATTCATTACAGTCTTCCAGGCTGTTTTGCCACCATTTGGTGAAGTTTTTCTACTTTGGTTATTATCCCATAAAAACACCGAATAATATTTTAGCATATAGGTATATTGCAATATTTTGAAATTATAAATTCTTCATTCCTTTTGATACTTTTCATAAAGGTTGGATTGGACGTCTGTTTTACAAAAAGAATGGATATAGCTAAAAGAAATATAAAATATAGATAGTGTAACATTAATTTTACCTTTAATACCTTTCAAATAATCTCCAGAATAATAAATTTGATTTTCAAATGTTCCACATTTTTGCATTTAAACAAAATTATTAAAATTTTTATTTTCCTGTATGTTGTTAACTTAGTGACATATTTTGAGGTTCTCCGAATTGTCACCTGACGAAAGTATTACAATTCATAGAGACATATAAGACAACAATGCAATTTGTCGTAGAGCTCTTTTTATGATTAATAAACATGAAAAATAAATAAATACTCATTATATTGAGTATACTATACATGATTAATGATAAATTAGATAATTTATACTCATAATATAAGTGTTTATTAACCCTGCGTAGGGCGCGGCCGATCTGACAGGCACAGGCTTCGGTTTTTCCCGAATCCCTCCCTTCAAAGGGTCAAGCGAAACCTCCCTCTTCTAGTAGTTTCCTGTCTTAGCGGGGTAGTGCCAAACTGCACAGTCAGTCCACCTCAGATCTAGGAGGAGCGTCACAACTATTTTGATCTCACAGGCACACCGCGCTCAATTACGTTGCAAATTCAAGGTCAGTATTTTTTCACTTTTAATATAAAAAACTGTTTTGTTTGTGTTTTTTACAACCTATAACATTGAAATTTTTGTTCGTGTAATATTACCTAGTGAGAATGGGGACATGTGCCTGTTAGGCTCACCGCGCCCCTTTCCTAGGAAATTGCTTTTTCCTGTAGTCTTCTTGTCATCATTTCAGTGATTTTTATTGTTTTTTTTCTCCTTTGTTATAGACTTGTGCAAAATGAGTAATGAAATGTATAACTTATCCAACCCAACTCACATGGACGAAATAAGGAGTTTGTTGCTGAGAGAAGATAATGAGGATCCAGCATTTACTGAAGACCTTGGCGAGGAGAGCGACATTTCTTCCGAGGATGAAATTGAAGAGCAAGAGTTTGAACAGGAAGCTGATGAGCCCCCAAGTAAGAGGAAGATGAAGGTATGTCAGATTTTTTTATGGGGCGTGACCAATCCACCAAGTGGTACAAGGATCCACCACTTAGGAGACGGCGTTCGAGCCATAACGTGATCACTCACCTTCCTGGAGTGAAAGGAGCTGCAAAGAGTGCCAAAACTGCTTCAGAATGTTGGAGAAATCTGTTTCCAGACGAAATAAATAATAGTCAAATGCACTAACGATCATCGATTCCGTGAAGGATAATTTTGCCAGGGAGAGAGACGGTAAACCTACAGATTTGACTGAATTAAAAGCTTTCATTGGCTTGTTGTATTTGGCAGGGGCCTATAAAGCCAACCGTCTGTTTCTGGATGTTATAAGAATGGTATGGCATACTTGTTATGAATGTGAAACGATTCAAGTTCCTGCTTCGTTGCCTCCGTTTTGACGACCGAAGTACCAGGAGAGAACGAAAAGAAGTTGATCGCCTTGCCCCCAATGTAAATGTTCGTCCAGAACTGTAAGAAGTGTTACAATTTGATGAGATGTTACCTGGTTTCCGAGGACGGTGCCCCTTCCGCCAATAATCCCTTCAAAGCCAAATAAGTATGGCATTAAGATTTACGCTCTTGTGGATTCCAGGATGTTTTACACCCTCAATTTAGAGGTATACGTGGGACGGCAGCCAGAAGGTTAGTTGAGTAACAAACCCAGTTAAACGTAACATCGTAGCAGACAACTTTTTCACCGATTTCATCAATTTATTGAAACAGAAAAAGATCTCTTATGTGGGTACAGTAAGAAAAAATAAGCGAGTCTTGCCTGCAGAGTTTTCAACACAAGAGGGAGAGCACAATACTCCAGTCTTTTCGGCTTCAGTGAAGGAAAAGTGTTGGCATCCTATGTCCCACGCAAGAATAAATGTGTGATCCTCGTTTCTTCGACGCACGATACTATTGATGGAAGTACTGGAGAACAAGCAAAACCTGAGATCATCACATACTACAATGCTCACAAAAGTGGAGTGGACACGGCAGACCAAATGTGCGCCACATACAACGTTCAGAGAAATTCCCAGCGATGGCCGATGATTATTTTCTACGCCATTTGAACCTGGGTGGGATCAATTCCTTGGTTATTCACCTCGGGAATAATTTGGAACCAATGCCCGAAGAGTTTTTCTCAAAGTATTGCACATGAACTTGTATTGGACAACTCCAGCGGAGGAGTCAGATGTCATCCGGACTACACACCTCCTTACAATTTCGTCTCAAGAGATTCATAGTGCAAAATCACCCCCACCCCCCAAAAAAGGTCACGATGCTGTGACTGCACGGTGGAAACGGAAAACGCCGACTCACAAACTATTCCTGTGGGAAATGCAACCGAGGAATATGCCTTTCTCATGCGAAACCACTGTGTGCTTTTCCGCCTGCACTTGCCCTCAAACGGCTTTGAATGAAGACGATTCCGACTGATTTTAATCCCCAAACATCTCAACTTCATGTCTGATTTTATAATTTTTTTCGAGGATAAAATATACTTGGATTTATATTTGAAAGATGATTTACGAATTTACAATTTGTTTTTGTAGGTGCATAAATATATACTCAAACTAAAAAAAAAGTTTTCTTTATTGTTTACATGAAGATCATCGGTGAATTTGGGTTTATTTAATTTGACATTTTAGGGATTTTAAGGATTTTTTCCCGTGATGTGCTGTCAACCGCACCCGATCTTGAGAATCCCAGACCGCGCCCTACGCAGGGTTAATATAAAACTTTTACTAGTAAATCTATACAATTCAAACTATCACACTTTAAAACTTAGGGCGTCGAAGTAAGTAATAGTATACTTTGACTAAAATTTCACTTTGACGGTAACAACGGTAGTAACACACATATATATATATTTAATATGTATATTTATTTGATGTATGTATGTTTAGGTACATGGAGGTAAGTTAATTGATTACAAATTTTATAACAAATATAAATATTTAATTAAACTTTTCATTTATCAAATGAATTTAGGGTATCTTACTTCGACTTTAGGGGATTTTAGAATCCGCTTAGGGGAAAATTTTTTTAGCGTTTGGCATCTTTGTATCTTGATCTTGTCATATGTGTCATCAGATTAATAAATAAAAATAAGATTATTTTTTTAAACAACTACTGCTAAAGTAAAGTATGAATGTCGAAATGTGGAAATTTCTTGCTTTTCAGCTGTTGGTAAGTACAGATTTTCTTCTCGTACGAATGGTAACTATTTGCTTAATAGAGGTTATTGTTATATGGCATGACATTAAAACTAATGTATTTCAAACAAAGATATTTTGCTGCAGATTTCAATCAAAATTATTTTAGGTAAAGGGCAATGACCAGATTTAAAAAACCTAGACTCTTAGAGGCACTAGTAATTTTTTGAGGATGTTTGACTACCTGCCTAAGTGTGATTACTCAATTTATCTGATATTATTATGTAATTTTGTACCTCCATGCCCTTCATAACATTAGAAGTAAAAAAAACTTGTTAAATTGAAAACGTTTAAAATTAAAATTTTATTGTAGGTTGACATTAACCTTCCCACCTGTTGACATTTGATGATGTGAAAAATATTACAGTACCCTGTGATATTGTGATGACTGAAAACTTTCAAAAAGTAGGTAAGAATATTACTAATTTTAAGTATAGTCCTATTAAGGCAATTCTCTCACAGGTCAGTATACATTCGGCAAAACATCCACTCTGCAAAACAGGCACTTGGCAAGCAGATAGAATTCCAATTGATTCTGTTCAGAACCACATTCTGTATTCATGTTTTTCTGGATGCATACTGACCTCTGAGAGAACTGCCTAAGATTTATTATAGTATTCAACACTAGCAAGTTCACAATTTGCCACTTTATATTTATTAAAGGAGACAATAGAAATGTCTGAGTATTCATGTTTTCATGACTACAAACAATACAGAGATTGACTCCCAAAATGACAGTTTCAATTCTATTTCTTTCCTGTGATTCTATGGAACTTAAAAAATACCTACATATGCATTAATAAACATAAGATGGTTTGATTCTTTTACCAAGGTGACAACTTCTCATACACAAATTTGAGTGTATTGCTGGTGTAATTTTTTAAAGAAAACATATACAGAGTGTCTGACTACAATTTACTGTAATCATTAATGATCTTCTTTTGTGTTTATTTATGCAATGTTAATATAATTCAATAAATTCCGAGGGTTCAAAGTTAATTATTTAAAAAAACCTAATATTCACTTCACTTTCTAGAACTTTTATTCACACATAAACATCAAATATTCTTAACAGCTGATTCTAATACAATAACATCAAGATCATAAGAACAGGTAAGCTCTACTAACTAACTACTGAAATTAATATCGCCTTATATAGCTTACGTCGCTCTTACTCGTCGTTTTACCTTTGTTCGCACAGTGTCCAGATTGATAGTTCTTGCTCATTTTGAAGACTCTTTGGCCAGGGACGGAGTGGATAAATATATAAATATATATAATACTGACCTCCCTTTAATTCTGATCGTCCTGATGAGAAACATCCTCTTTGTGGTAGGGAGTGAGTCAATCTAACTTCAACTTAGCCCTGGGGTTTCGACGAATACCGTAGACGACGTCATTAATCCTCTTGACTTTGTTCCTCTTTTGGAACCTGACTGAATTGGCCTTGAGGTCATATCACATCATTTGGGCACTGGTGGCCAACATCTGCGTTCAGGCTAATTCATGTATTGTCAGCATGTTATGTCGGAGCTGGTCGGCATAATCGGTGATAAAAGGACTACAGAACAAGATTTTGCAGAGAATACAAGTGTTGTATTAATCAATACTATAATCTAAACCAATGTAAACAATGCCAATAAAATTGTTAAAGAGATTTAAAAAATGCAGTAATGTTGTGGGCATTGGCGGATCCAAGGGGGGCTACGGGGGCAATCGCCCCCTCCGAGAGCCTCAAAGTTAGCAAATTAATATTAAAAAGAGGTAACCTGAGTCCAAGAACGTGGAAGAAAGTAACTTCTATGGGTTTAAACCTCACATCAACTATTTCTAATGTAACAGTCCAAGAAATCTATATTTAAATTTTTATTAAGGTAAATTTAGTACTGGATCACCCGCCTCCCGTAACTACGTGTCCCGATCCGCCTCTGGCTGTGGGAGACCATAAGTTATGTAGGATCTAGCTTTCAATTTCAAATTTATATTTTAATGCCATTAACTACAAAGTCAGATTATTACTTTTAATATACAGCCTTACAGGTTATTATGCAATCAAGCCATAAAAAGAAGTTGCCACAAATAAGCTTTAGAAAACCACACATAAGTTTTGATAATAATGGACAGTGTGTAAAGACTTGATAGCAGACATTAATATGAGAAATAATTTTGAGTAAGATTCTTTTGAGTTTATTTATCCATCTAAAAACAAAGATGTAAAGGAATATTAAACTACTCAACAATTTGTAGTCCAAAATATGGTGGAATCCTACTTATGAATACAAGGCGTTCAACATAGAAAAACTTAACCACATGTGAGACTACTGCAATGCTTGAATAAAATTTAAGACCTTAATATTCCTCTGCACAATCTCTCAAATGAATAAATGTATTGTACAAAATTGCAACAAATCAATATAAGAATTATGCAATTGAGGACAACTTCTGCACAGAACCACCTAAATATCAACTTACTCCACCAAAGGACAAGAAACATGGAGGTGATTTCAAAATTCAAATTTCCAGAGCAAATGCCTACTATGGAAGTGGATTCTAATTTGTTCACACCAAATTCAAAATTTGATTTTTTGAACTGTCTAGAAACCTGTTACAAATACATTTTTGTTAATCTTGATATTCTCAATCGCTAGTAGCATTTTTATAGTCCTTAAATGTAAGTATGACTAAAATTATTGTAATTATAGAGGCCAGAGGCTGAAGAACCAGCCATTAAATGAATGAATAAACTAAGAAATAAATTCTGTAACTACTCATACTAAGCATTTTTACAAAAAGTGTATATATTGGATGCCAAAGGCGTTGTTTTAATTGCAACGTAATTTGAATCAAAGTAAAAGAAGCCAACATAGTTGTCAAAGGAATTTAAAATGTACTACAAATGTGGGAGACTGTAAGTCTGAAGTTGTAAAAATAAAAATTTCAAACTATGTGCTTATACAGTTTATCACAGTTAAATAATAAAAGGAAATAGACTATGGAGCATCTGCTATCTGTATGGTAATGGAAGTAGAAGACCTTACTTATTTACATCCATTGTTATTTAGAATTTGCCAATTATAAGGTTAATTAATATGAATACTGTGAATATTTACCCTCATAACTTATAATAATTTTATTTTATTGAAGATCTTGATGTTTACTGAAAGACTTATTATTTTATTGAATAATTATTAATCACTGTATGTTATTAAATGTTAATATGTGATGTAATTTTAGAAAGAGGAGATCAAATCAAGGATCTACAGTTATATTGATGGACAACTTTGTTTTGATTTTCATATAATTCAAATCAAAAATAGAGATTTGAAAATTGTAGGATTTTGAAGTAGAACTCTCCGATATTCTAATGATATTAATTAATTACTTCAAGTTGTTTCATTATTTTTTTGTAAGATCAACGCCTGAATATGCAAATCCTATATGACGTCCTCGTTACTTCATACTGAATTGTTAGAAAAGATGCTGATGATTTTTACGATTTATTGATTTCAAATTAGGATTATCTGTTGATTAAATTAATTATCATGACATCAACAGTTGATTAAGGTTTCAAACTATAAAAGCCAAGCGTCCACAGAGATATTTGTACATTATTTAAGAGTGCAATTAATATTCGAAATTGTACTAAGTACAAGTATGAGCTTTCATAGTAACCATTAAAAGGCAAGATTTGTCAGTATATGGTTCTTTTTCTTATTTTCAGATTAAAACTTAATGTACAACCATAAATAAAATATTTATTTATTGTTGATTATGTTTTTCATATATTAATTAATTCAATTATGTTACTTAAGTGTAATTCATTTACACATTTACTTGAATTGTTTATTCCTGCTTTTGATAAAAATCCAAGCATGTTTGTTTGCTCTAAAACATGGTTTTAAGTTTGTCCTAGTTTTATTGAATATAAAACTGAAATTATTATGAACAAAGCTGATGGTAGTGTGTTAAAAAATTACATCACTATATAGTAGAATCCAAACAATTAAAACTTTAAATGGAAAAGCTAAGCACTCAAAGTATTTATTAATGTTTTGGTTATACAGTACTCAATTTATTGAAGATATAGTAGTAAATACATTTAGTAAAAAATCATGTAATTATGGATGATACGAATATAAAAACATAACGAAGATAACAATAACTTTCATCGGATCCATGGAACTTGGGCCAGAACATCGCTTAGTAAGTTTCGATGTTGAAAACCTTTTCACGAAGGTACCACTAGACGAATTTCTCAATATAGCGAAAAAGAAACTTACTGAAGACAAAACCCTGATGGAGAGGACGGAGCTGCCAATAGACTCAATCATGGACTTGCTTGAATGTTGCCTCAAGAACTGCTACTTTTAGGAGAAGGACCGGTTCTTCATGCAAGAAGGATTGCCTATGGGTTCCCCGTTATCACCAACCATCGGCAACATCTACATGGAATGGTTCGAAGAACATGCAGTGAGGAGTTACGAGAAGCAGCCTAAGCTAAGGTTGAGGTATGTCGATGACACCTTTATTATTTGGCAACATGGAGAGGCAGAACTACAGGCATTCCTGGGGCACCTGAACCAATCCCAACCATCCATTAGATTCACCATGGAGATGGAAGAGAGTGGGTGCCTACCATTCCTTGATGTAAAGTGTCAAAGGACTAGGACCGGAATCCAAACAACAGTCTACAGGAAGGCTACGCATACAGGATTATACCTTCACCCCAATTCCAATCACCCCACAGCAACGCAAACTGGCATCATCAAAACACTAATCCATAGAGCCAAAAATATCTGCAGCACACCAGAAGCACTCAAAGAAGAACAAGTGAAACTTAGGGAAGACCTTTTGGCGAATCGATATCCGGAAACGATCATTACCAAAGCGTTTGAAGAGCTGGACAAACCACCTAGGCAGGAAGAGGACATCACGGTAGCAACACTAATATTACCGTATACTAAAGGCTTGTCGGAGAAACTTAGAAGAATTGCACACAGCTATGGAATCAGAATGATTTTCAAAAGCAACAACACCTTGAGGAGCATGATAACAAGAACGAGACCCAACGCACCAGTAATACAAAAGAACTGTATATACAGCACATCGTGTGAATGTGGCAATCTTTACATTGGAGACACAAAGCGACCGCTGGACACCAGGATTAAGGAGCACCGCACAGCTACTCAAAGGGCGGAGGTAACGAAGTCTGGGCTAGCTAATCACGCATGGACCGAACACCAAAGGATCAACTGGGACCAGGCCAGAGCAATTCACAAGGAAGAGCACTGGTACAAAAGAAAATTCATAGAGACAGCATATATAAACGCGATCGAAAATATAATTAGCGAGCCCAGCGTCCGAATTAAAAATATTTGGAGAGCTCTTCTTCGGCCTGTGCCGCTACGCATCACCGGCAACCAACCTCCAGGTACGAGGACGCTGATTGGACCAGATAAGACCCAATGACCATGACCAGCGACGCATGACCGGTTAAGAGTATAATATAAATACGACGGATAATCTGAATTTCCTATCATTCACCTGATGACCATAGCAGATACACAGCTATTGAAACGTTGTGAGATCAACCACTTCAAGACGATGGAAGTCCAAGGAAACTTCGAAAATAACTTTCTTCTCCTCCTATTGTATTGTTAACAGGGTAAGAGAGTATTGTTAAAGGTTGACGACTGAAAACAGTCCAAAGAATCTGAAAAGAAGGGATTTATTCAAAATAAGGTTTTAGTTTGTCAAAGTTAATTTTACTGTTTTGGTTAGTCTGTAAGTTTATAACTGTACTAGAGTTTTTTCGTATCGCGGTAATTTCAAAAGGTCCATTGACTTTGTTTTCGGATTTGCTTTTGATCTGAGACTCTTCCACGTAAACTTTATCGCCTACTTTGTATTCTGGTTGGTTAGTCGAAACATGTTTGTCAAACCTAACTTTCGATTTTTGTTTTTGTTGGTCTGTTTTAGCACGGGCAAGTCTGTAGTAGTGGTTCATTCTGTTGTTAAGGTCCCTAACGTATTTTTATGAGAATCAGAACCAGAAGCAGTCTGGAAGTAGTGGATTCGAAAATTGGCCTCGAGGGAACAAGACACAAGCAATTTGATAGAAAGTCGTCATGGACTAACTATAGGCGCCAATTCGAGGCTGCAGCAATGTTAAACGGATGGTCAGCAGAGGAAAAAGCAATAGCATTAACCCTCGGTCTAAGAGGGGATGCTACAGATATTTTGCAAACATTGAATACCTCGGAGCAAGAAGACTACGAACAACTGGTCAAACATTTAGAACTGAGGTATGGTCAGACACATTTAGAGCACCTCTACCACTCCCAATTGAAAAATCGCCACCAGAGATCAAATGAATCCCTACAAGAGTTTGAAGCTGACATTGCCCGTCTGGTTCGCCTTGCCTATCCAGCCACACCGGAAAATGTGATAGAAAGGTTAGCAGTACAAGCGTTTTTGGATGGACTGCGGGATAACGAAGCCAGACAAGCTTTAACACTAGCTCGACCGACCCAATTAGTGGATGCACTTGCCCGAGCGCTAGAATTCGAGGCTGCGAAAAATACCTGCAGAAGTCAAGCCAGAGTCCGAATCGTTGACGGAGAATCCGAAGATGGCGGAAACGATGAAGCCTGTGTAAGAAAAATAATAGAAGAAGTCCTTACCGAAAAAAGACTCGTTAGATGTCGGAAGTGTCGTAAGATAGGACATGTACAGAGTCGTTGCAAGGAGAGCAACTGAGTCCAGACTTCCTCGCCGGGGAAACTAAAGAAGGCCAATGTAAAGGGATCACCGTCGACCTGTAGCAAACAAGTGTCAACTACCAACACATATGTCGCTTCGCTACGCAACCACATTAACAGTGTCTTTGTAGAGGGCCTTATTAATAGGAAGCAATTTACAATGCTGCTGGATACTGGTGCGACGAAAACAGTAATAAGGCCCAGCATTGTTTTAGAGACAATGATAAAACCAACAAAATGGCAACTGCGAACAGCGACAGGAGAAGCAGCGAAAGTCCATGGTGAAATAGAGGTTGTAATCACCTTGGGAAACACAACCTTCGTTTGATCTCGAACTTAACGACGGAAATGTAGGCAGAGGAGTTGCACTGGGGAAGACTCTGTTTCGTGCCAGGGAGATTGTTCCAGTATGAGTAATGAACCTGCATCATTACTCGGTTGTGTTAAAGAACGGAACATCTTTGGGCCATTGTTCAAGAGTTTCCTCTGTAGTCAGAAGCACACAGCATGCAGAAATACCACCAGCTAAACTATCTGAGGAACTGGAAAGACTCATAACAGATTCATCGAAGAATTTGAAACCAAACCAGAAAGCAAAAATTAAGGGACATTGTTAGAAAGTACCAGGATATCTTCGATGTAGGGAGCGGCAAAAGAGGACGAACCGATCTGGGAAACATAAAATTAATAACGGAGACGCTCAGCCTATTCGACAGTCGGCGAGAAGACTACCCCTAGCCAAAAGAGAAGAAGCCTATAGGATAGTCCAAGAAATGGAGGAATAAGGTGTTATTGAACCATCCAATAGCCCTTGGGCTTCTCCAGTTGTCTTGGTAAAAAAGAAAGACGGTTCCACTCGATTTTGCGTGGACTATCGGCAATTAAATTACGCAACGAAGAAAGATAGCTATCCCCTACCAAGAATAGACGATACCCTAGATACATTGGCTGGATCGAAGATGTTTTCCACCCTGGATTTGAAGAGCGGTTATTGGCAGGTGGAACTAGCTAAGGAAGACCGGGAGAATACTGCTAACCATCGGCTCAGGACTTTACCAATTCACGGTAATGCCGTTTGGGTTGTGTAATGCTCCAGCGACTTTTGAAAGATTGATGGAAACAGTGTTAAAAGGACTTTCATGGAAAACATGCCTGGTGTATCTTGACGACATTATCGTGGTTGTTTCGGCGACTTCGAAGTTCCGGACTAAAGTTAAGCCTGAAGAAGTGTCAGCTGTTCCAAGAAGAGGTGCAATATCTTGGACATGTGGTTTCCGCAGAAGGAGTAGCTGTTGATAAACAGAAAGTCAAAGCTGTCCAGGAATGGCCAATACCTAAAGATATCCACCAGTTAAGCAGTTTCCTGGGGTTATGCATGTACTATCGTCGTTCGCAGATCCAAGACGGTCAGGAGAAAGTCATCGACTATTTCAGTAAGACCTTGCGCAAGCCTGAATTACTGCGTTACTCGCAGAGAACTCTTGGCTGTGGTAAAGGGGTAGAACATTTCTACAAGTACCTCTATGGTAAAAGATTTCTCCTGAGGACTGATCATGCAGCACTGAAGTGGCTCTTGCAGTTTAAAAACCCCGAAGGACAAGTCGTACTGGGCTCAGTGGAACTCTCTCATCCTGGAGAATGGACTTCTGAAGCGCGTCCTGGAAACCCTAGAGGAAGGCAAGGACAGAAAGCAGATTGTAGTCCCTAAAAATAGGAGACCCGAGGTTTTGCGCGAACTACCAAACCTTGGGGAAGTTGCGAGAATGCTTCTATTGGGTAAACTGCCAAGTAGACGTTAAGGAGTGGTGCCGGAAATGTACGGTTTGTGCAGCAAGTAATGAGCCTCAGAAGCGACCAACAGCTGTAAGGAAGATAGTAGAGGAAGTCCTTACAAAACAAAGACTAATGAGATGTCGGAAGTGTCGTAAGGTTGGCCATATCTTGAGTCGTTGCAAGGAGAGCAACGGAGTACCGACTTCCTCGTCAGAACATCGCGTTGGAACGAGCTATAAGAACGCTGATGTCTTATCCAAGAGACCAAGCCCTGATATTTGTAAACATGGTCAGCGAACCGAAGGCTGCTCTCTGTAGAACTACCGCCGTAGATGACCATTGGCAGTTTGAGGAGATCCGAAAAGACCAGAGATTAGATCCAGATTTGAAAGAGGTTATCCGGTGTAAGGAAGAAGCCCGCATACCTACGTGGCAGGAGATTTCCCGATACTCACCAACCATAATGTCGTACTGGGCTCAGTGGAACTCCCCCATCCTGGAGAATGGACGTCTGAAGCGCGTCTTGGAGACTCCAGAGAGGGGAAACGACAGAAAACAGAACAGAAAACAACTGGAGGACATCTGGGAGTGACGAAAACCTTGGGGAAGGTAAGAGAACGGTTCTATTGGGTGAATTGCCAAGTGGACGTTAAGGAGTGGTACCGGAAATGTACGGTTTGTGCAGCAAGTAATGGGCCTCAGAAGCGACCAAAAGCTCCCATGAAGCAATATAACGTGGGCAGTCCATTCGAAAGAATAGCCATTGATGTTGCCGGTCCATTTCCTGAATCTGACTGTGGAAATAAATACATTGTGGTGGTTATGGACTATTTTAGTAAATGGGCCGAAGCGTATGCCTTGCCGAATCAAGAAGCCTTGACCGTTGCTGATGTCCTTGTCAAGGAATGGATCAGTCGTTTTGGTGTTCTCTTGGAGTTGCACTCAGACCAAGGTAGAAATCTTTTCCAAGATGTCTGCAAACTTTTGTTTGTCAAAAGCAGTCTCCGACCACCAAAGAGCCTGGGACCAGTACCTTCACTTGTCATTCATCTGGCCAGACCCCGGCAAGCGTTATTATGGGACGAGAATTACGACTACCACGCGATTTGAAGTTTGGATGTCCCCCAGGAGAAGAGACTGCAGGTGAAGACTATTGCAGCCAGTTACGTCGAAAGATGGACGACATACACCAACGAGTCCGGTTAAATATCGAAAATGCCAGTGCCCGAATGAAGGAAGCCTATGACATCAGAGCCGAGGGCGGGGAATTCCAAGCTGATGATCTTGTTTGGTTGTATAACCCGCAACGTCGTCGTGGATATTCGCCCTAGCTACAAAGATCTTAAGAGGGGCTAAATTGTAAAGAAAATCAATGAGCTTGTCTACAGAATAAGGAAGCTGCCTCCAGGAAAACCAAAGGTCGTACATTTCAACAGGTTAGCCCCTTATGCCGGAAGTCATGACAGCGAAGTTGACCAAGCCCAAGTCCGCAGCATCCAATCACCCGATGACGAGATGACCTTCGAGCAGTTTATGGCACTGTACTCTAATGGGCAGAAAGTGCAGCACGACGTAACGAGAGAGGAACTCCGAGACCTGTTTGTGGTGCCCATACTATATGCCCTGGCTCATTGTGTGGCTCGAGATCTCCGGATGTCCAGAGGAATAGCCAACGTGTTTGCCAAAAAGTACGGCCAGTTCCAGAAGCTACTGGAGAAAGATCCAGTGGTAGGGAAGGTCCTTCATCTTGAAGATAAACAACCAGTGGGTACCAGACACATTATTTGGTAACGAACACATTATCGCAGGACAAGCCAACATATAGCGATCTGTGGAAGACTCTGGTAGAATTGAGGAATGTGATGATGGAGAAGAATCTGATGAAATTGGCGGTCCCAAAGATAGCCTCCGGCTTGGATGGACTGAATTGGAGGGTGGTGAGAAGTATGATGGAAACAATCTTTCAATTCAGTGGCGTCGACATCCTGGTATGCTGTCTCAATACTCGCAGCCCAGATTCGAAGACCGTTGATTGTTACTTCCACCAAACTTCCCGTTGTCGAAATGGAGAGTCCTGCAAATATCTTCACACCAGGAAGGATTCTAGGACATTCCAGGACGAAATGGTCTTAAGGAGGGGGCAATGTTACGAGAATTCATCCGACAGCTGGTGCAATCGGCCATCAACCAATTCGTGGAAGGGACATTATTCCGATAAATTCTGGGAATCCAACATGTTTGTCTCTCAACATGCGGACCGCTGCCGTTACTGGGAATTCCCTTAAAGCTTCCAGAACATGAAAGAGTTTCCCGATGGTTCGTGGACGTACCAGACAATTCCGAGATAAATATATAAATATGAACAGCTGGCCATAGGAGGCATTCAGTTTTTGACCGTTCTATTGTACAGTTAAGATAAAATGTAAATAGTAATTTCTGTGAATATAAATTGTGTAAAAGTAGTGGAAATAAATTAGAGTGAGTTGGACTGTGTTTTTAAATAAATCCAAGAACTGAACTGAACCCGAGTGTGAAAATAAAAACATTACAGTATTTAGAAATGAGTTTTTCTTGATCATAAATTGTTTCCGGGGGCCTACTTGAAGTGAGCCCAAAAATAAGTTCGTAGGGAGGACGTTGAATGGGTGTTCGTTCGGATGTTCAGCTGTATTTGCCCTTATCATTTCCGCTAAAGTCTCGTGAAACCTTTTTATAGAACCGTTTGATTCGGGATGGTGGATCCTTGAAAAGGATAGTTTTATGTCATATAGTGCGCACAGGTCCCTGATTAGAGTGTTATCAAATTCACGTCCATAGTCCCAATGGATGTGAAAAGGTGTACCGTAATGTTGGAAAAATATTAATAGGGTGTTAACGACGGTTTTAGCTATTTTGTCACCAATAGGATAGATAGGCCTGAGTAAAGGACCAGGCACCTTTCTTATGGAAAAATGAACTTCCGTCAAATTATTTGAAATTTTGGTATGTCGTAGAAGTTGATGTTCTGACAAAAAGAGTCCATGGGCACAGATTCTATGACTAGTTTTCGAGATACAAGGTGTTAAACATCGAAGATGCCGCATATCAGATTTCGCATGATAGACGTGTTTTATTTCCGGTTATTGGAGAAATTGAGATTTGTACATAAATATTTCACAAAACAATTGCCGTAAATATCCAAAAATACGTAACATGTGCTTTTGGAAAAAATCATCTTTTTATTAAAACTTTGAAAACATAAGAAAATGCCATTGCAGAATTAATATCTCGTTAAAGTAATAAATTCTTTTATATGCTTCATGTAACATACAGTGTGAGTCATAATATTATTATTTTTTCCAATTAATGAGTCACCCTGTACGAACCATTCGTGCTACAATTTTAATAAGGTAATAAACAGATATATGATACGTCTCTTGATACTCTTTGCCAAACTGTACATATTGAAAAAATGTAGTTTTTTGTACTACCCTGTAGTTTTAAATTCTCCGTCAACTTTGTATGTTATTCCATTTTTACGTTAACAAATGTTCAGTGTTTAACTGAGCAGAATATTATTAAAATTGTATGACTACTTTTCGAGATATATTGTGTTAAATATTGGAAATGTCTCCTTTTTCTTATGAGATTTCTCATAAAAGACTTGTATTTTTCCGTTTATTGCAGAAAACGTAATTTTTGCATTATTTGACAAAAATATTGAACAAAACAATTACCATTAATTATCTTTGATTACAGTGTGTTTTCATTATATGTTTTTTTAGAAAACTCATTTTTGTATTACAACGATGAAAACATACGATGTAATCGCACAATTAATGAGAAATGAGCTTTTGGACGTGTTCATATATTATACAGTGTGAGTATTTTAATTTATACAAACCTGTAGAATTTTGTGTGTTGTGTCGTAGATTTGTATAACTTAATATAAAAATTCCAGGGCGCGTGGTTTATACAGGGTTACTCATTAATGAAAAAAATAATAGATGCCCACTTTAGCAATTTTTTGTATAATGTAAAAACGTCCAAGAATTAATTTCTTTAACATTATAATAATTGAGCAATTAGATCTTCTTTTGTATTTAACGTTATAAGAAAAAATGAGTTTTCTAAAAAACATGTTCCGTATATTGGAAACACCCTGTAATAAAAAATAATTAATAGTGATTTTTTGTGTAATATTTATGTCAAACAATGTGAAAACCAACGTTTTCTGCAATAAACGGAAATAACACACATCTA
This sequence comes from Octodonta nipae, assembly GCA_034190945.1. Taxonomy (NCBI): domain Eukaryota; kingdom Metazoa; phylum Arthropoda; class Insecta; order Coleoptera; family Chrysomelidae; genus Octodonta; species Octodonta nipae. The sequence continues at coordinate 49,423,490 of CM067223.1, forward strand.
TTATGAGAAATCTCGTAAGAAAAAGGTGATATTTCTGGTATTTACCCGCCTATATGTCGAAAATTAGTCATACAATTTTAATAATATTGCTCAGTTAAAAACTGAACATTTATTAACGTAAAAATGTAATAACATGCTAAGTTGACGGAGAGAATTTAAAACTACGGGGTTATATAAAAAACTACCTTTTTTCAATATGTACAGTTTCTGCAATCAGTTTAACATCCTGTTGAGTATAAAGAGATCATATATCTGTTTAATGTCTTATTAAAATTGCAGCAAGAATGGTTCATACAGGGTGGACTCATTAATAGGAAAAAATAATGTATGTCCTCTCTAGCTATATTTATGGCTCACACGGTATATTATATGAAACACATCCAAGAAATTATTACTTTAACGAGATATTAATTGTGCAATAACATCTTACGTTTTCAACATTTTAATAAAAAAAATGTTTTTTCCAAAATCACATGCTACTTATTATTTAAATAGCCTGTAATCCACCAAAAATTATGCGGATTGTTTTGTGGACATAAATATTATGTCCAATAATATATAAATCACAATTTCTCCATTAACCGGAAATAAAACACATCTATCATGCGAAATGTGATATTGAAAATGCAGCATTTTGTATCTTGAAAACTAGTCATAGAATCTGTTTAAGCCCATGGACTCTTTTTGCCAGATCATCAACTCCTACAACATACCAAAATTTCAAACAATTTAACGGAAGTCCATTTTTCCATAAGAAAGGTGCCTGGTTCTTTGGTGAGTTCATCCCTAATAGTCAGTGCGTAGCTTCTATTTGGTTATTCGAAAATGACAATGTTGATACGTTCGAATGGTGTTTTTGATGTTTCGGTTATGACAAAAGGAAAGAAAGTTAACTTTTTGCAAGTTTCGCAGGACTAAATAAATTGCTCTACACTTTTGATTAGTCCAGGCCCATTATACTTTTCCTTAATACGTCGGATGGTCTCATTAATTCCATGATGGAGGTTATTCTTGCCGCAGTGGTACTGTTGCAGTATAACGGGAATTTCGTCTTTTGAACGAGTTGTCACAATATTTTGATGAATTTTAAGTTTGACGCCTTTGTCTGCGAGTATAAAGGATAACGTTTCAAGAATCGGTAATTCTACGTTGTTTTCAATGCATAAAGTTTCGGATTCGTCGAACTGATCTTGGTTGTTATAGAAGATGTTAAAAAGACATGAGACAACTGTTCCAGTGTCAAAGGTTAAAGGGACAATTAAATATTTTCTATGCTTTACAGTTTTACTGACTAGAACATTTGGAGTGTCAGTAGTGAAATTTGGGTCTTCTTCGAAAATGCCTTCGATGATTTTGTCATGCAAGTCATTGAGTTTATTTTACCAGAAAAAGTGACTATTCGTTTATCGACTCGGTTTTATACAGTTGAACAAATCGATTAAATTCTATTGTCATTCGTTCGTCATGATCATCGCGTTCTTGGTCGTTATCGTAGTTATCGCGACTTGTACCTGGATCGGGTTGTTCTGGGTCGGTTTTGTTATTTGCGAAAATTTTGATCTTTGAAAGAAAATCGGTGCATTGTTTTATATTCGATCCTGTAATTATACTCTTCTAGCTTAAGGCGTCATCTGGCTAGACGACTGCCCGAATCTTTGATGGAAAATAGTCAAGTAAGCGCAAGGCCGTAGCCAGCGGGGGGGTCTGGGGGGTTGAATTTTAACCAAATAATCATCTTTTTCATGAGAATAAATTTTATATTATACATTTTTATATATCCGGGATATATATAAATACAAATACAGTACCAATCAGTCCACCACCAATAAAAAAATTATCCTACATCCCCCACCCCCCGAAAATATTGTCCAACCTATCCCGAAAAAATTTTCTGGCTACCGTCTTGAGTAAGCGGGCGGTGATCACAGAGTAAAGTAATATTTCCCCCAAAAAGATACGGCCTGTAGTGTTTAACTGCCCAAACAATGGCTAGCAGTTCCCGTTCGATGGTGGAGTATCGAGTTTCTGCAGAGCAGAGAGTACGGGAAGCATATGCTAGAGGAAGATCTTTTCCTATGAGGCCTTGTGAGAGAACCGCTCCAATTGCAAAAGCACTAGCATAAGTAGTAATGGTTCTTCGAAATTTGGGTAGATCAGGATGGGGATAGATACAAGCGCTTGCTTCACTTCTTTGAAGGACGCGCTTGCAGGCTGCGTCGAAGATGAATTTGACGTCTTTTTGTAGGAGTTTGTTAGAGGTTTCGAGATCTTAGCGAAATTGGATGGATGGATGGATGGATGGTTGGTGAATAGACTATGATAGCAGCCATGTACACAAAGCAACGTTCATTCTGGATACCCAAAAGAATGTTGTTCATGACCCTCTGAAAAGTAGAAGGTGCATTTTTCAAACCAAGTGGCATACGAACGAATTCGTAATAGTCATTGTCAACAGAGAAACCGGTCTTGGCAATGTCTTCCTCAAGGATTTCCAATTGGCGGAATCTGGAAGCGAGATATAATGTCGACACTTACCAAGTTGGTCGAGGATATCAGAAATGTTGGGCACAGTATATTTATCGTCTGCAGTCAGTTCATTTAACTTCCTATAGTCGATAACAACTCGCCACTTTTGCTTACCAGGAGCATCGGGTTTCTTAGGGACGACCCATACGGGGGAGGACCTAGGCCTGATTATGCCTTTGTCAAGCATTTTGGCACTTTGAGTTTTCGCGTCCTCTTTATGCACTTGAGGATATCTGTAAGTTTTCGTGAAAACAGGCTTGTCATTATTCGTGGCAATAGAGTGTTTGACGGCATTAGTAAAAGTCAAAACGTCTCCTTCAAGATAGAAAATATCTTCGTCAATTTCTTGTGTAGGTAAAATTGCGTAGGTATTTGTAGGATCGCATTTGAGTTTGTAAAATTTACTCAGTTCTTACCTGGATAGTTTTTTGATTGTTAGGAGTACAAGTTTGTAAGTACTGGGTGTATCTGTTGGTTGTATATTAGACTGATCGTGATCGGGGAATAGTTTTAAAGTTTGTAATTAATTTGATTTGCAGGAATACATTCGTACTGCTCAGGAAAATCAAGCTCTAATATTCCATCAAACTCAACATCTAGACTGTAGATAAAAACCTGATGGGGATTATCTATGACAAATGGAATAAGGGTAGATTCTGAAATAGGGATTTTCTCGTGCGTGATGCATTGAATTGTCGCTTATTCGGGAAATCTTTGACGGAATTTTTTAACAGTATTTTCTTTAAAAATGTAGATACCAGCACCGGTATCAATGGGAAGTTTGAACATTCCGGAAGCATCGTGAATGTAATGTAATTTTCTGGAGTTGACTGTTAGAAAAAGACTTAGAGAAATGCTTGTTCCGGGAAATTCGAATTCTGGTCGAAATCTTCCAGGTTCAAATTCTGAATTTGGGTTTGATCTTCGGAAACGGTAGTTGTTTAATCGGGGTGCTGATCTAGGCTCGGGAGAGCCAGAAATTCTGGTATTCATGACTATTCAAAAGAGTAACGGAGTTCTCGTCTAGAGTTTGTTCAGTGTCATATTCGCCAGGATTTTGACTGAAATCGTTATAAATGTATGGACTATTTTAAGTACTATTGCCGTAGTCGCTTACTGAATATTACTGATAATTAGTATTCGGGTGTTCATTGAAAGGATCCCTCCTTTCTGGACGATAGTGAAGATTGGTCTGTATTACAGACGGTCGGAATTGATTTGGCTTGAAGGGGGGATCTTTGGAAATTCATCGGTCGAAATTGTTGACCTTGATGATTGCTATTATTTGGGACTGGGTTTGGCCTCGAAGATTGATTTGGGCCTACAAAATTGGGTCTGATATTTTGAGTTGAAGACTGAGTAAGGGTTATTTTGGTATCTTAACCGACAATCTGCAGATATGTGGCCTAATCATCCATAATTTAATCATTTGGTTGGCTGATTTGGTGTCCTAGCCTGAAAAGAGAGCTTAGGTGGAGCAGATTTGTTTATCGTCTGTTCTTCGAAGTTAGATAACTGAAGTTCTCTTCTTATGCTGGAATGTGCCTTCAGAATATCTTTAGGGTTGCTGGCACGAATGATTTGGCCTAAACGAACGAGATTCCTGTCCGGTAAGTAGTGTATTCAGACGCTTTTTGAATGCAGGTTCTTCAGATGGTCGTCGAATGTGTGACCCATGACAAAAGTGTTTGTTGGGGTATACTAAAGTGTGTTCTCCATGTGAACCCGCTCAATACACACTCCATTAGCCTGTAAAATGTAGCGGGAGCATTACATAACCCAAAGGGCATGACCGTGAACTGAAACAGCCCTTTACTGGTGGAGAACGCTGTCTTTTCTCTGTCGTTGTTGTTATCCTATCCATATCTGTCGCCAAATTGCCGTTTGTGCATGGGCCAAGATGAACTGCCATCAAATGTGCGTGGTTTGCTAACGGAACCTTTGGTACTCATGGGGTTCTGGTCCTTTTGCATTCTTTTTATTTTCATTTGTACTCTTTTAATGTCACTTTGGACGGAGTTTTGCACTGATTTTTACCTGACTTTGGACGGAATGGATGTCATCTACTTTGACTTCAAGAGTATCCTGCGTATATTTTAGGACCTTTATGTCATCGTTTATCTGTTTTATGTCTGATTCACTATTTTCTGGTTAACTGCTTCGTTACCTTGTATGAGTAATTGAATTAGTTGTTCAATTTTGTTTACAGATTGTCCCTGTTTTTCTTCAAATATTTTAAATACATTTTGTAAATAAAATAATCCCTCAAATTATGTTGTTCACTTTTCTTCTTAGAAACAAGGTTTTGTTGCCTTTCATCTATATTAGTTACAAGGTTCTCTCTAGTCTACGTTTTTTATCAAAAGATTTTTCTAACCTTTGTTGGATATCCTCTTAATGTTGTTTCTACTTTTTGTTACGTTTTTCCAGGATCTTATTTTTTCGTCTAGTTTATCAGTAACTTGGTTGAATATTTTTTTGCTATTTCTGCCGTACTTCGACTTGTAGCCATAAATCAATTTAGATATTAACTTCACTTAATCCCCCACTTCGACACCAAATTGAACTAAATTTCGTGAGTTCAAAATACAGATATGCATGTTCACTTTTGATGACTTGATTTACACCAAAATATATCCACTATTTATTTCCTACACCCGATTTCTATCGATACAATTTGCACGGCAATATAAACTCAACCAACTAACTAACTCCTACTTCTACTTGTACGATCCTCTCTTTTATAATTAGCCTGGAATATACCGGAATTTATCTCGATGCTTATTTCTTTTTTCTGTGGCAGAAATGAATTTTATAACAATACATATCTGGGAGCTCTGCCCAAAATTCATGTTGATGGATTTTAATAATTTTGGGCTTAAAATTTTTGTAATTGAATCCTCTTTATGGGCTAGTGTGACTTTTCAACAATTTCAAAATGTCGCCTGAATATGGCGGTCGAAAGTCAGAGACAATTCAAGGTTTTATAGTATAAAACTGACCAAAAAAAATCTATGCCCAATGGCGGATCTTAGATAGCGGCAGAAACTTGAAGAACGTCGAAAAATTAAAAATCCAGACTCTACCTTAAGATTTTTACATTTACACTCATTATATTGGCCAAAAATGTTAATGTTGGAACACCTATTTCATATGCTGGTTTTTGGGAATTGAGAATCCAAAATGGCGATTTCAATTATGCTTACAATGTAAATCAAATAGTCAAAAAACTATGAAATTTTTATCATATTTTCAAATTTAAAATATATGAAAGTTACTATCAGTTGGACATTTAAGAGGTGTAAAAAAGTAAAGAAGCTTTCACATTCTTACTTTTCAAACAGAACAAAATACCAATTACCAGATTTTCAGTACAACTTTTCGTTTTCGAAATACATTCAACTTTAACCTTATTAATACGTCCATTGTTATATTTTTAAATTAAAATCATTTTGAACTCCAAAATGGGTGATATATTATTTATAACTGTGTAAACATAGTATTAGTTATTCAGCTATCATTTGAAGTTATTCAATGTTCAACCAACGTTTATCTTAGAAATGCTTTTTAATAAATCAAGATGAGTTACCTTTGTCGGAACTCCCCAGAGTGATAAAATCAGAACAAAAAATAATTTGGTAATATATACAACATAGGGTGGTGTAAACGTGATTTTGAAATCCTAAATATTTATTGGCCAGAACCTGACAAATTGAAACAGCAACTCAAACCATTATACGATTTGCATAAAGACATAACTGTATGTGAGTTTGAAAATAGCAAATTACTAATATTTATAACCATCAACAAGGAGTATTTTTAAAACCAACAAATTCTTCTGAATGATTCCCGAAACTGTAGCTTCTGCTGTGAAAATCAACCTACGGTGAAAATATGTGTAGATACCGTTTTTTCAACTCAGAAGTAATCCGCATTGTGTTAACAGCCTTGAAATTCCTGATCACAATTAAACTATACAAAGTTTAAATAAAACAGCACGTGAAAGGCAAACCAACAGCTTGGGATGTTAAAAAATTAGTTCTGTGTGCAAGATCTAGAATAGCCTATGATTCTCTTATATATCGAGGGAGTACCACACTCTTAGCTCCAGAAAATTTCAAAACATTAGTCTCAGTGCTTCTTTTGTTTTACATCTTTTTAAAAGAATTGACAAAAACAGTCACATGTTCTACACAAATATTTCTCACATCAACGTTCGAAAATTCTCAGTAACAAAAAATATATATATATATATATATATATATATATATATATATATATATATACAGTTGGAACTATCAATCTGAACAGGTATGAATATTGTGAGGCAAAGAACCAAATGGGAAAGGCAGAGGAACTTCTGATGAGATCACAAGTGGAGATGGTGATGTGGTTTTAGTAAAATTGTTGAATAATCATTCAGTAGCATTAGCATCAAATTTTGTTCGCTTTGGCACACGAGATGAAGTTTACCGGTCGGATGAAAACAGGAATACATTCGTGAGTGTGAAATCGTTAAACTTCATAATCACTCGATGCAAGTAGTGGATCTTTTAGATCAGATGGTTAGTCTTTAGTCTAGAATTTATATACGTTCACGTATGATGTTTTGACCTGTGTGATTGGCAATTATGAACTAGTTCATGTAACAAAAAGATTATAGTCTCCTAAGGATACAAAAAATTTTCAGTTACAACTAATAGAGTTTAAGTCGTGATTAGCCGATACTCTTGTAAAAGTGTGAGTACTTCTATCCGCCAAAAAGACCAAGTTGTTAACAGTCATGCCAAAACTTCTGAAAAGAAATTAAATAATCTTAACAATTCCAGATTTGACCATATGTCCACACTTGGACAGAAACAAAGAAGGAAAACGCTATAAACACCCCTTATATAACAAAAAGACACTACATCTATTTATAAAAAAAGAAATGTACTATTTTGTTGCCTTCGATAGAAAATGAATTAATGTATCATTTTTATTGACATATTTACAAATATGTTATTTACCACATGGTCTGAATCGCCTTCATTAAGACACTTTGTGTATAATAGTGACTCATATTTTTATTTATCACTAAACTTGTATTTTCTATTTTATCCTTATTTAAATAAAAATATTTTCGTGATCAGAAAAAGAAATAGTTCCCAACATTACAACTCCCATGATTTCCATCGTGCCAATGCTATCCCACTGATATTCTGAACACTGGTAAACTGCCTAATGAATTTAAAAGAGCAAAAATAAATGCCGTACTAAAACCTGGAAAGCCAGAATCACGAGCCGACAGCTATAGACCAATCTCCCTCCTTAGCACTTGCTACAAATTCTTGGAAAGACTCATACTCAATAGACTCCAAGACAAATTACTTGGGAACACTCCAATCGAACAAGCTGGATTTAGACCAGGTAGAAGCTGCATGGACCAAGTGATAAGCCTGACAACATTCATTTAATCAGGATACCAGGAATGTCTTAAAACCACGCTGTATTCGTAGATTTAACAGCTGCCTATGCTACAGTCTGGAGAGGAGGTCTCCTTTATAAGTTTCTGCATGTGATTCCCTGTAAAAAACTTGGAAGGTTCTTGAATAACATGCTTTCTGATCGAAAATTCCAAGTGATCATGAACAGCAAAGCCAGCAAACAGAGAATTCTAAATAATAGCCTTCATCAGGGCTCCGTAATTGCTCCTGTCCTTTTTAATTTATACACCGCTGATCTTCCTGCAACGACTGCACATGAATTTGCGTACGCCGATGATCTGGCTATAACGGTCAAAGTTAAATCTTTTGATGCAGCAAAGAGAAGGTTAGAAAAAGATCTCGAAAGTTTGGATGTTTATTATAAAAAATGGAGACTAGTTCCAAGTCCTAGCAAAACAGAGTGTTCCTTTTTTCACCTAAATAATAAACAGGCTAATCAAGAGCCTGAAATATTCTGGAATGGTGAACGCCTTAGGCACAATCCGAACCCAAAATACCTGGGTATTACACTGAACAGAACGCTCTCTTTTAGGAAACATATAGAGAACACGGCTGCAAAAATTCAAACGAGGAATAACATTCTGGAAAAGCTCTGTGGAACCTCATGGGGAGCAACTGCCGATACCTTAGGCAATGAGTCTCGTCTTCAGCGCGGCTGAGTATGGTGCTCCAGTATGGATGAACAGCCACCATGTCTCAAAAGTTGATGTTCAGCTCCGCAGGAGCATGCGTATCATAACGGGATGCATAAAATCTACACCAACTTACTGGCTCTCAACTCTCAGCCATATTATGCCGCCAAATAAATTCCGACGGAAAGAAGCTCTCCTACGAGAATACGAGAAAATAATGGATATCCCGGAGTTGCCCATCCAAGAGTATATACCAACTGCTTGCCTCACCAGACTGAAATCCAGACATCCACCAATCAGGACTGCTAAAGCGTTGCATGAAAGTGATTTCAGGGGAATGTGATGCAAGTTGGAGGGAGGATGCCCCTCCAGATTTACCTCACAATATATGGAAGACGGCAAATAGAATTAGAACGGGACACGGCGTCTGGGCAGCAGATATGCTGTATAAATGGAATAAACAACTCACGCACAATTGTGAATGCGGGGCAGCCTATCAAACAGTCAAACATATGTACCAAGACTGTAAACTTATGGCCTACCAGGGAACAATAACGGATATATATATATATATATATATATATATATATATATATATGTTATATACGTCGTAAACAATACTTAGAATAATAATATGACAACACCGTGTAACCGGTCAAATGAGTCGTTCACATGGTGTCATATTACACGATATAGCAATTCCCAGGAAATACGCAAATGCCCATCGCACGTGTAAAACTGCTGATGCTGACAATGCAAGACGTAGCTTATAAATGCACATGCGATGGCTGTGAGCGTCATTAAGTGTATCGCATTCAATTATCTCATTTATATTGTTTAACGTAATTTTTGAAGTAAAATATTTAATTTGTGTTTTAAATAAAAATAATTTTTTTAAAAAAAGCATTTGTGTTTGTGAAGATATAAAATTGGCGCAGTCAGTAGGATTGTTCCAAAACGACTAGAACACGAGAATTCTAACTAGTCGTGGTGGTTTCCAAACCTTCGTGGGACAATCAACCTCTTGCTGGAGACACAACTGGAAGCGAGCTAGCACCAGGAACACGCAACGGCTAACCAGTGCAGTCAACTTACAGAACAGTCCATGCCAGGAATTATATTGTAAGGATTACGTTATTATTATTTTATTATTTCCATTTATTGATACACTTAATCACCATTTCTATCATCAAAGATAAATCCTTTAATATTCCTTAAATATTTTAAACATATTACATCACTACCCTTGATATATTCAGTTCATTTATTTTGATTAAAATTGCAAGGTAAGAAATATTTTGACCAATTTTGGTACATATTGATAATTAAATTTATACCATTATTTTGAACGACAACTTATAATAACTTGATCTAATTATTTTAATATCTATCTATTTTCACATTTATTTATTTAAACATTGATTTATACGTTTTACCATTGTCAATTCGACAATATAATCTGATTTAAATTTTTAATATTGTGCAAATACTTTGACTATGACCACTACAAGGCAAGGTGCAGCCACTCCAACTGTGGAGCCCTATAAAATTTCCGAGATTTTTGCGATAGTACCGGAGTACGACGGTAACCCTATCTTTCTAAATACCTTTATCACATCATGTAACACCGCCCACAGTATGGCGACCGATAACCAACAGGTCTTACTTATACTCCACATAAAAAATAAACTCCGTGGCAGGGCAGCGGAATTAGTAAATTCACGAAACCCTAGCCTGTTAACTGAAATCATTACTCTTCTCGAAAACCACTTCGGAGACCCCCGAGACCTATCGGCACTCATTCAAGATCTCCAACGAATGAAGCAATTATCATCCGAGTCACCCTTAACTTTCTCGACTAGAATTCAGACTCACCAGGCAAAAATGTTGGCCGCAGTCACAAAACAAAATATAACTTCCAAGGAAAAACAAGCCCAAATAGATCTCATTGAACCCATGGCACTAAACAGCCTTCTTACAGGCCTAGAGCCAAAAATGGGACAATTAATTCGAGCAAGCGACCCAAAAGATATCTTAACCGCGATCTCTAGAATTAAAAGAGAAATTCAATTAAATCATCTCGAAACTCAAAAATTCTCTAACTTCAAAAATACAACTCCGACCTTTAGAAGACCCAATCAATTGCCACCCCCAAAACACTGTACATTCTGTAAGAGAATGGGCCATTCAGTTAATGAATGCATCACTAGATCGAGGCAATTCCAACAGAATCAAAGCTTTGGACAAAATCAAGGTTTTGGGCAAAACTTTCAAAGACCTCGCCCTAATCCATTCGCCCAAAATTCTAATCAACAAAATTATCAACAAACCCGTCAAACAAACTTTCCTCCCAATAGGAGTTTCCAACAACAACGCCCATCTACAAGCAATCAACCCCCAAATACGGACCAATTTAAACCGAACCCTAATTTTTACCGCCAACAACGTACTCATCACCTAAATAATCATGAGTTCGAAATCCTAGAAGTGAACAGACTTATTCGAACCCAACACCCAACGAGTACCAATACACAGATTTCGACTATAACGAATATTGTTCCTACGACAATTACCAGAACGACTTTAACGATTACTTTAAAACAGACTTCGAGAGCGAAAATTACTCTCAAAACTACGAAGAAATTTCCCCTACAAATTTTCAGGACACTACCCCCCAAACAGAGCCCCCGGATATGTCAGATCTTCAAACCCACATTCAAACCTTGAATTTAGACAGCTTCGACCCCAACCTGCATATCCCCGAACAGAGATTTCTGTAAGACCCCTCTTGTCCGTAAACTCTAAGAACTTATATTACATCACCGATGCATCCAACACTTACAAACTTCTTGTGGATACCGGTGCAGGACTCTCTATTTTTAAGCCAGAAACTTGCAAACGATTCAGGGAAAGGTTCCAAGAAAATGTCGTCATCCAGGGAATAACTAACGAGAAAATTCATATCAACGAATCGACTCTCGTCCCGTTTAATATCAATGATCCTCATAAGGTTTACATTTGCAATATCGATATCGAGTTCGATGGATTGTTAGGTTCCGATTTCCTGGAACATTATAATTGCATCGTTGATTTCGAAAAGAAGCAACTAGTAACCAACTTCAAAACACTTCCGTTATATAAAGTAACAGACGATTTAATCAGTAAAGACATCCCCAAAAAATTTTCATGTGACCCCGTCAACACAATTTCTATTCAACCACGTACAGAGCAAATCTGTAAACTTACTTGCAACCTTAGAGATACAGACGCCTTATTAACAGGCATAGAAATTGAAAAAGTCCATCTTCCGAATGCTCTAGTAAAAGTCGACAGTAATGGCCAATTTCTGACATCCGTATTAAATGCAAATGCCATCCCTAAAACTATAAATTTCACTGACATTAAACTTGAGCCTTTGCAACATTTCAGTGTGAATTCTATTTCACAAACCCAGCCAACAGACAACAATATACTAGAACGACAAGAACAAATTTTCAATCAACTTCGACTTGACCACTTAAACGAAGAAGAATCCGACTTAATATCGCAACTATGTCTTGACTACTCTGACATATTTTATCTCGAAGGAGACCATCTGTCATTTACCAACGAAATTAAACATACCATCGAGACTAACAACTCTAGACCAGTTTTCACGAAATCTTATCGCTACCCTCAGATTCATAAAGAGGAAGTTAAATCCCAAGTAACGAAAATGCTAGACGAAGGTATTATACGCCATTCAAACTCGCCCTGGTCCTCCCCTAGTACCGAAAAAACTGGATGCTTCAGGAAAGCAAAAATGGCGCGTTGTAGTTGATTATCGAAAACTCAACGAACTAACAGTTGATGACAAATATCCTCTCCCTAACATTTCGGACTTATTAGATCAACTTGGCAAATGCCAATATTTCACAACACTTGACCTCGCCTCAGGATTCCATCAGATTGAGATTGACCCAAAAGACATTTCCAAAACCGCCTTTACCGTTGAGAATGGGCACTACGAATTCGTAAGGATGCCCTTTGGTCTAAAGAATGCCCCTTCAACATTCCAGAGGGTTATGAACAACATTCTTTTAGGTATTCAAAACGAACGTTGTCTCGTCTATATGGACGACATAATCGTATACTCTCCCACTATCAACGACCATTTGTCTCGTCTTACTGATGTTTTTAAACGCCTACGAAAGGCAAACCTCAAGATTCAACCCGACAAGTGCGAATTTCTTCGCAAAGAAGTTGCCTATCTCGGACATCTGATTACCAAAGATGGAGTTAAACCCAATCCATCGAAGGTAGAATGTATATTGAAATTTCCTCAGCCCCAAAATCAAAAAGATATCAAATCCTTTCTGGGATTAGCCGGGTATTATCGTCGATTCATACCAAATTTTGCTAAAATTTCAAAACCACTCACAAAATTGCTGCAAAAAGATGTTTCATTTTATTTCAGTTCTGAATGCGTTAATTCTTTCAATGAATTAAAGCAAGCCCTCACTTCGACCCCAATTTTAATTTACCCCGACTTCAATGAGCCCTTTATTTTGACAACTGACGCTAGCGCATTTGCAATCGGCGCTGTGCTTTCACAGGGACCAATAGGCAAAGATCTGCCAATTGGGTACGCATCTAGGACCCCCTGCAAGGCTGAGACCCGATACTCCACAATAGAGCGTGAACTTCTGGCTATTGTTTGGGCCGTTAAACACTTCAGGCCAATAATTTTTGGACGAAAGTTTAAACTGCTGACCGACCACCGCCCGTTAACGTGGCTCTTTTCTATTAAAGATCCAGGTAGTCGACTTGCCAGATGGCGCCTCAAACTCGAGGAGTACGATTATGAAATTATATACAAACCGGGAAAAGTAAATAAGAACGCAGACGCCCTTTCACGCATTCGAATCAACCATTTTGATGAATGTATGACTTTCCAATCGAACACCAAACTCCAACACTACACGATAACTCCCTTAAACGAAAACGAAAACAGTGAGACAGAACAACTTGAAACTGACGACGAAGACAACTCAATTTTTACAGAATTTCGGACATTCGTAGAACGGTATAAGACCGTCTCACTTATCGACTATAGTAAAATTCAGTACTCCAACTGTCAACTCCTTGATAGAGAAAACAAAAATATCTTAGTTTTCTTTCAATCCGGCAATTTAAAAGATTTTCATAACCAAATTCTTGAGGATATCTTCGAAGAGAACGCCGACTTCGAGCAATTCAAAATTAACATTTTCAATAGTAAAAGCGTTCGAAAAAGACGATATTACATTATTCCCCTACCAACTGATTTCGACACTGTGAACGAGGTATTATTTGCCTCAATTTACAAGAGCAAAGACCTTCTAACTGACTCTGAACTATACTGCGTTGAAAATAACTTAGACCTACCTATACTCGAAATGCTTTCGTTTATATTTGCAGAAACAGACATAAAGTGGAAAGTCTGTCAGAACATAACAAAAACAGTAGGAAGAGATCAAGTGCCAATAATACTAGATCAATTCCATAACGGTAAAAACAACATACACAGAGGGATCAACGAAACTATTAGACGAATTAAAGAAAAGTATAACTGGCAAGGTATTACAAAAGACGTAGAAAACTTCATTAGAAACTGTCAAATCTGTCAGACAACTAAAGCTTTCCGTAAAAACCTTGACAACCCATTAGTAGTAACAGAAACTCCAAGAACCCCTTTCGAAAGAATAAACATCGACATTCTCGAAGTTCCTAGCAGAAATTACGCCCTCACTATCCGAGACGAATTAACTAAATATTCCCAGGCCTACCCGATTAGCGACAAGTCCGCCAAAACCGTCGTTAGTACACTCTTGGTGTTTTTCCAACACTTCGGAACGCCTCTGAGAATACACTGCGACTACGGTCGTGAATTCGACAATGCACTCCTCAAAGACCTTTGCAAATTGTTCGATATTAAACTTTCCTACTCTAGTGTAGGACACCCCCAATCTAACGGCTCATTAGAGCGTTTTCATTCAACTTTGTTAGATATGATCCGTATTCATAAAGCCGAGCACCCTGACGAACACCCCTTCAATATTCTGCCATACGCAATTATTACCTACAACAACTCCGCTAACAAAACCCATGGGTTCACACCCTATGAACTCGTTTTCGGGCACACATCTAGCCGACCCCCTGAAACCCTCTATAACGAAAAGGACTTGATTTCTAAATACATCAGAGACTTAAATAACCGCATTTCACAGTACTACAAAATAGCACGCGAAAGAACCGATACTCAAAAACAAAAAGCCAAAATTCGATTCGATAAACATGTTTCGGACAAAACCCCAAATTATCAAGTAGGTGACAAGGTTTACGTACGCGAATCTCAGTTCAAAGATAAACTACAAAACAAATTTAACGGACCATTTCAAATAGTAGAACTACATACAAACTCAGCTACTTTACTTAATTCTCGTACTAACCAAAAAACCAAAGTAAACTTTGACCGTATGAAACCTTTCACAGAAGACTGATTTCTTTACAGGGTCATCCTGCTGTTCGGATCGGCAGCATCCCAATTTGAAATAAAGCCAATCAATAACACCCTAGGGATTTATTATCATGAAGAATCACGTATAGCCGTGTCTAGAACAAGCTTTCGCTACCAACGACAGAATTCTCGATGCACTAACTTTATCACTAAAAACTAACGTCCACCCAACCAACGTATTCCGTGCTGACATTCAATCACACATCAACTTACTTAACCAAATCTCAAACTCTGTCAAAAACAAATTCACTGAAATCCACATGGACACTCGAAGGTACAAACGTGGACTAATCGATGGCGCCGGATCAATTTTCAAAGCCATAACTGGTAATTTAGACGCCGCCGACGGCGAGTACTTCACCAACAGTATAAATAGTTTAAACAAAGGACAACTGCAGATCGAAAACCTTTTGAAAAACCAAATCAGCGTAACCACCTCAGTTATAAAGAACTTTAACGAAACTATTCAACGCATTCAGGTCGACGAGAAAATATTTAACGAAAATATTCGAAAAATGGAAAATATGATTCGTAAAGTAAACGACAAAATGGCGTACGTGGAAACAAAACTCTCATTTCTAGAAATGACGGAAAAACTGATGGAAAATTATCTCTTTCTAGAAGACAACTTAAATGATGTTCTTAATTCCATAACTTTTGCCCGTCTAAAAATTATCCATACTTCAATTTTAACTCCCGAACATTTCATTGCCGCCTTACAGGAAATATCACAGAATCTCGTGAAAAATAATTTACCTTTGCCCGTCAAATATTCAAGTATTGCACGATACTTGGAAATTACAGAATTAGAAGCTTTTCAAACAGATTCCGACCTTGTATTTATACTCAGAATTCCACTTATTGAACAGCAATCATTTACTGCTCTCCGCTTATACCCAATCCCCATCTATGATGATAGAACTGGGTTATACCATGTACTCTCATTCACTCATAAATATATAGCAAAAAACGACGATTCCTTACTGTATATTCCGATAAAAGACCTTAGTGTGTGCAAACCATTGAACAATCAAAATAAATTGTGTTCCGAACTCTATGCATATCCGATAGACTCAAATGCTTTGTGCGAGGCCCAACTTTTAAGGAATTTTAAAAAAGTGCCGGACAATTGTCACAGTGCCGTGATCTCTGCTCAAGGGTACCACGTTCAAAAACTCGAAACCAACGTGTGGTTAATTATGGTTACCGAGCCTCTTAGCATTACCATCACCTGTACCGACATCAATACAAAACCCTTAACACTCAATGTTAACTCTTTATTAAAACTTCAGAAAGATTGCAGTGCCTTCATTGGAATAACCAAAATCGAAGCAGAAGCCACAAAAAGCAGCAACACCCTTGACAACTATCAACCAGTTCTTATCCCTTTCAACTGCTGCGATACCATACCAGAAAAAATTGTCGTTCCCGAACTTAAACCTTTGAAACTCCATGAATTGAATTTCGAGGAGTTAAACGTCGCAAACCACAAACTCAACGACTATTCAAAGGACCTAGACGAATTAATAAATCAGCCATTCGTCAAAAAGAACATTTCTTGGTTCACCTACGTGACAATATTTTCCATAATAATAATTGTCGCTGTATTTGTCCTCCAAACGCTTTGGCGTAAACGCAATACAACCAGCGAAAGTCCATCACCCACTACCAGAATTTCAAAATTTTTGCCAAGATTGAGACCGAACCTCCGACAGAACGAAACTGAAGACATCGACCCCAAAATAATTTCAAAAATTGTTTTGTAAAACCCATTTATTGCTAAAAAGTATTGTTTTAGGTTTTATTTTTTAAGGACCTTAATGCTAATTATATTTTTATTTTATACATTTATACAATTTACGCTGTTTTATACACTTTTGCCTTCTACAAATTTCATATGTATACAACCTTTATATTTTATTATTTTTTCAAATTCTATTTTCAGAAAAGTTCCTGTAAAACAGCAACTTTTTCTTTGTGAGGGGAGTTGTTATATACGTCGTAAACAATACTTAGAATAATAATATGACAACACCGTGTAACCGGTCAAATGAGTCGTTCACATGGTGTCATATTACACGATATAGCAATTCCCAGGAAATACGCAAATGCCCATCGCACGTGTAAAACTGCTGATGCTGACAATGCAAGACGTAGCTTATAAATGCACATGCGATGGCTGTGAGCGTCATTAAGTGTATCGCATTCAATTATCTCATTTATATTGTTTAACGTAATTTTTGAAGTAAAATATTTAATTTGTGTTTTAAATAAAAATAATTTTTTTTAAAAAAGCATTTGTGTTTGTGAAGATATAAAATATATATATATATATATATATATATATATATATATATATATATGTATATATATACATATACATATACATATATATATATATATATATATATATATATATATATATATATATACTCTCCCTCCGGCAGCGACTGAATGGATAAAGAATCTATCTGTTAGTTTGTGATTACTGTGTGTGGACTTGTTATTTACAAATGCTCTGTTTCCGTTTTTACTCTACTATTCTTGTTCTTGTGTATTGTTAACGTTTAAATGTAATTTCGTATTTTTATACTATAAGAACAGTTGTATGTATACTATTGCCATACGCTAAATAAATATCCCAATGCTATCTTCAACACAATGTTTATATTAGACGTTGAAACAAAGATTCTACATGGAACATTAATTGTCTTCTAAATGTTATTTGAGGCATATTCTTGATTATTTTTGAGTTCTTGGGAAATAACACCACAGTCGAAACAAAAACCTCTATATTCAATGAACCAAACGTTTCCAGGTCTATTCTGTCCTTTTTTTCAATGACTTTTACATGTATTGAAGATATAAAATGCAATATATCAAACTCTCATTTTGCATTTTATATTTTCTAAACATGTTAAAGCTATTGAAAGCTAGGTCAGAATAGACGTGGCAACTTTTGTTTTCTTGAATATACAGATTTTTTTTTCGATTGTGGTGTTATTTCCCAAGAATACATAAAAATAAATAGAACATTTATTCTAGAACAAAAGAGAACTGCCCATGGATGCTAATTAACCCCGAAGTCAGAACGCGATATATGATATTAGTTTTCTCTCGTCTTTATATATTAGGGACCATCCATAAAATATGTCACATCTTAAGGGGAGGTTGGTTTTAACGAAATGTGACATAGTGGGTCAAGAACCAGAGAGTCAAAGTTTTTGTAACGTCACCCGTTAAAATTTAAATTATTAAAACGTGAAATTTATTTGTGAACAAAAAACATACTTGTTTAAAATCATCATGTGGCACATTTGGTATGTACTTTTGATCAAAGCCGGCAGCTATCTGGATGAAACAAATGTTGACACAACGGATATTCCTGACCTTAACATCCAAAAAATGTGCCTGATATGCCAGTCATAAATAATATAAAGTCTGTGAACACAAGATCATTAAGTTTTGAATTTAGTATTAACATAATCGTTTATCGCTTTTAACTAGTATTTTTATTCTGTCTATTATTTATGTTGATTTTATTAAGAAATAGACAAGAAATTTAATGATAAAATTAAACTTCTGTTTTGTTATAATTATTTCTAATTATAAAATTGAAAAATATGTAGGATCACACCAAGGGGGAGTTTTCCAATAATGTAACCAATTGTGACAGACGGAAAGGGATTTAAAAATCATAAAATGTGTATGGCGTAAATTTATGCATGGCCCCTTATGTAAGAAAATCTGTTGTCAAACTAGTTTTTATTATTTTTTTTTTGTTTTTTTTTCAGTTAAAAACAAAACAGACAATATGGGTGCCACAAGCAACAGCTCGTCTAGAATTGCAGCTCTTCAGGAACGAAGAAAGCAAATTGAAGATATCTTAGCTAAGAGAAATCAAGAGCTAAGAGAATTATGTATTCAAGAAGCGGAAATTACGGGAATAACACCGTCGGAGATGCCTTTAGAGGTTGGAGGAACACCCCCCAGGGTTCGCAGAATTGTTGGTACTACGTTTCAACTGCCCGAAAATCTCGTTCAGAATTCTAGTGATAAAGATGAATTAATTCAGAGCTTAGAATTACAGATACAGGTACATTCTAATCTCGCAGAGGCTGCTTTAGGTTTGGCAAATGAACAGAATGTGAGTAAGACGATCAAAAAGCAACACAAAAATGAGTATCAAAAACATAAAAATCAGTGTATAACTTTGCAAGAAAAACTAGCATTTATAAAAGAGAAGCAATTAGCTGAGCCAATTAAACAAAGAAAAAAACCACGTGGTGTAGAAGTCCTAACACAACATCAAATTGAAGGACATAATTCTTTTACTAATAATAATAATAATAGTGATTCGCGTTTTAACCCCGATATGCGCCATAGCATGCGGTATATGAAAACAAGTGATCCTAATGATCAAACAATGGAATATTATAGATTTTCAGAAGATCTCAGAAGGTATCCGCGACCTAATTCAGAGCTGCCTTATCCAACTCAACAAAGATACGATGACATATTTTCAGGAATTTATAGCCTGAGTTTAAACGGATACAATAAATATATGGAGAGACGTGAAAATTTTAATAACATATTTCCCAAATATGACCCAAATTTGTACCATTACAACCATGATCAATTTCAACATACCAATTCTTTTTATGTTTCCCAACACACTTCACAATTTGGCCTACAAGCGCCACATCACAAGATAAGTCCACAGAACCATGTCCAGATGCATAACTTATATTTTTCCCAAAAGAGTCCACAACACCATTCGCATCAGACAACCCAAACTAAATATTTAGACTATTCTAACCAATATAATAATGGTAGTATTTCATATCAGAAAATTCACCAATATACGCATTCTTTGCATGGGCAGTCAGACTATAAGCAGAATTATCCTAATGATGCTGTGTTGATGAATTCTCATCAAATTCAACCACATCAGCAATATGAACACACAACTGTAATCAATTCTGGATTAGGAGGTTGCTGGCGAAAAAACGAACGTGGGGAATTAGTTTGGAGTACAACTGATGTTATTTGGCAAAAAGATAAAAGATTCGGCAGTTTGGACAGAAGGAAGAATAAACGAATTACCAAAATTTCAGCAAATGTTGATAATAAATCTGCAACGTTAGGTGGTATACCCAGCATTAAAGATCTGAATAATGTCCCACTTAACCCAACCCAAGTTATTAGTCGGAAATCTGCAGACAGGCAATTAGTTCGAACACAGTCTCTTGGTAGTGTTGGAGCACAAACCCTCGACACAATTTATCCCAGTGACGATAATTCGTCCTGTGGAAGTGAGAGAAGAAACCGTTCCAATAGCCATACGATGCAAAAGTATAAGACAAAAGAGTGGGTTGAAACGGCTTTGGACAGCCCCATTTCTTCTGGAAAACGTCAGTCACCTTCGAACTTCAATTCTGTACCCCTACCATCTTCTTCATTAACACCAGAAGAACAATATACTAACAATACTGCGCCACAAGTTAATCAAACATCACCTAATATGGCTTGCTCCGGTATTTCAAAACCGCTATTGGAGATTCCGGCAGAATCCAATCCTCTTTCAGGGTTTACTGAAAACAATGCTAAGTTGTTTAATAGTCCTATAAACATTCAAAATTTCACCATTGTTCAAGAAGGTCAGTGCAAACCTTATCATGAGGAAACCAAACCTTTCGAGATGTCAGACTTTTATAAATATTCTACGAAATTTAAAAAGGCGAACTCGGACCAGGGTAACATCAAGAGTTTTGAACAAGATATTGAACAAAATATGAATCAAACATACTCTCCAAAGAGATTTCACAACAGTCCTTCTAATGTCAGTCTTTTGGATAATGCTCAATATGTTAATACCGGTATCGAGCACATAAATGCTAATCATGTTCCCACGGATTTGAGAAGATGGTATGATCAACAGCCTAATACTCCAGATAACAACACGGAAGGTCGATTTCCAGATACTTTAGTGTGATATCGATATCATTTTGCCATTTATATGGGTACATAATTTATATGTAACTATTTTGAATCAGTTTTTAAATTTATAGTTTGTATCAAATACAAAAATGTGTCTTTCAACGTGATAAATGTCTTCAAAAGAATGTTTTCAAAATAGAATTAAAAAGTTGTTTTTAGATGTTAAAGCAACATAAAATGAATACTAAACAATTTATTAATAAGAGCTGAATGCCCAATTGTTGAATATTGTTAAATTCCATGACTAATAATTTTGAAGCAAACAGTAGTATGCCATAACTTTATTTAAATTTTTCACAAAAGTGATTGGTGCAAATTCAGTGGAACTAAATGTTTGGTTTCATAATTTATCAGAATTTACAGATTTAGGAAAGTCCTTTCTATTCAGTATTAACGTCCGTATGATTATGTTTTCTGTCTAAATTTGATTTGTTTTTAATAGGTTGATGTTTTAAAATTACGCAATTGATGTTTTACCATAGAAAAAAACTAGAGCTTAGCATTCCTTGAGATGGTCTGTGAAAATTGCCCTACAACTTTTTTAAGGGAAATTAATAGTGTTTTAAGCCAACTATTTTTTTTCACAAACCTAGTCAATTTCCTTTTTTTATCCAAATCGCATCCGAAAAGTTAGTGCTATAGTAATTTTCAAATGATTGAGTATATTTATCTTTTGTCGATGTTTCCATTCCAAGCCTGGAGTTGTTGTAAATCACTTAATGTACTATTTATGCTTAATATCGTGGATCATTATTGCCGAGATGCACAATTTGTATTTAATGGGTAGAGTCAGGTATACTGATGTTTTCATGATTTTTCATTTTTCTCCTATTATACTTCTGGTATTTTAGATTTCTCTGACATTTTTGACATTTGTTGGTATTTTCCATTGTTTTTACAGTTTTAAATTTTTGATATTTTGGAATTGAAGGAGTCATTGGCATTTTTGGGAATTTTTGTGACATTTAATTTTTTTTGTTATTTTAGGCATGTCATCTTCATTTTGTCTATTTTGGACATTATTATTCATTTTAAATCTATTTTGGTATTACTAATTTTTATATTTTTTGAGATGTTTGATATTTTTAACAATTTTGAATTTCCCTAAACTGAACAATTTTTCCACATATTATAGTTATTATGTTGATACTTAATATAATTTTCCTTCTGACTCCGTTGCTCGTTAATTTATCTTTATATAAATACTTTTAGTATTTTGTTTATATCAAAATTAACAGTTTTTTTAATATCAAAGTCATTAAGGGACTTTTCATAAGACTATTTAAAATTGCGATATAAGGATATGCGATATGTTTTTAAAATTAGATTTTAGTGTTTTTTTAATACTAGTGTATTCAATAATAATCTTTAAATTGTGCATTTTGTGGTATTGTGTAATGTGTAGTTAGTTGGTGCGTGTCAATAAATTCATGGATTTGTATGCATTTTGATATCCATAAATGTGTGATTTACATCATGGAATATTAAAATGCGTCTGTCATTCTCGATAATGTCTTTCCTTGAACGTATACAACGACAAGAATTTGTTATGGATTTGTTATATTTATTTTTTCGATATGGATTTTTATTGATGGCCGGTAAGATATACTTTAATTTCAGCACTGGTGCGAACATGTATCTAGAGTAACTAACAGTTGTTCATATATAGGAATTTTAAATGTCGGTGCTTCTTGTTGCATTTCCACAGACCCATTCAATTTTAATGGAATAGTATAGACACCTCTCGGTTATTTCTGTTATTTTCTCGCCTAGTGGATTACTGCTTCTTCCTTCTTAGTTTCTTGAATATATTTCTTAAGGGCAATAAGTTCGTCTACTTATTTGAGTTGTGTTGCATTTGAAAAAGTGCATCTGTGTGATTAGTAGCCTTCTCTTTTGTGTAAACCCTTTGCATTCCGAATTTTCAACTTTTGTGAGGTTTGTTTCGGAAAATATCTGTTGCAATATAATATTGCAATGCTGAAATTAAATAGTTGTAAATTTCGTCCAGTAATGATTTGTATTCAACGTAGTAATAATAATAAATATAAAGTTTTATTAATTCACATTTTTACCGTACTACTATTATTGAAATTGTAGTAGTAGTAGGTGATTGAATTCTCGATCGACGTTCCGATTTTAAGGTCGAAGCTGCAACAAAGCTTTCAGTTATTGTCACCTTTAAATGAAGAAGTAAATCAAGTATTTTAAAGACAGAATAGCAATTACTTGAAGGGGTTACGATATCCACCCAAGTGTATTTAATGTCATTTTGGTTGTCCTAATAAATAGGAAGGTAATCGAACCGCGATATCTTAACAGATATTTGAACCGATTACGAATTTGAAGTGGTGGTAAACAGGGCATTTTTTACATTTACTAGTAGCATTCACTTATTAGTAAGAGTGAGATAGACGCTTATTAGAAACAGAGAGTTTGCAAGTTTTAAGGCCAGTCGTAATTTTGATTAGAACCTGAAGATTGCATTTACCTGCTTAAACAGGGTTTGAATTGACCATTTGACTTAAATGTTTGCTTTCGTTTAGTCTGAATACGAATATACTTTAATAATATTAATTATTATATTGAGGTAATATTTACCTGTAGAAGATGGGTTTGAATTGAAGAATGCCGTACATAAATCATTTCCTTTTTTTGTTGCCAAGGGCTTTACTTAAAAAAATATTTAATGTGCAATCAAGGCGTCGGGAACATGACGATTTTAATAAATTTTCTGTTATAATTTGAATATAAAACTTTTAATAAACTAAATAACAGCGACACAGGTCGTTGTTGAAACGAATTCATAATTATTCATTTAATTTTAAATAAAGAAACAAAATAATTCATAAAGTAAATGCTTTACATATAAAAGATTAGCATTTAAATTCGTTGTTCGTTTAAAATTTATGGTTAATTAAAATTTCGTCAGTTCACCTCCCTACATATTAATACATCCAATAGAAAATTATACCGCCTACAGAGAAATCGATAACCACCTTGTCAACTGGCCTCGTACTTACATTCACATACAGCACAAAGTTTCACTGTAGCATGAAGTAGATATTATGTTGTTTCTTTGCCAATTACCTGATAAGTTCGATTGAATTAGATCGTGTTCTCTTTTTTTTAATACAAGTACGTGGATATTTTTACTTCTTTTTAGATCTGACTTTATTTTATATAAATTAATGTTTAGTAAAGCTATTAAACTACACTACTACTTACCGAATAAGCTAGACAAACATATACGAAAATACAAAACGGCTTCTAACATTTCAGGTCTAGTAGGTGTAGTAAAATTATAATTTTTAAAATTCATTTGTTAAACTATTGTGAACATTCAAAGTTAGCTGAAATATGTGATATACACGCTATTTACCTGCTAACAGAATAGAGACAATGGATTTTTTTGTTATGTGATTAATAATTTTGCAATATTTTATGAAATATTTCAAAAGATGTTTTGTAGCAGCATATTAATATTCGAGACATAGTTTAGTAAAATGTATTAATCTACTTCTATAGTATTTAATATCTGTTTTGAAATATTATAAAATACTTCTAAAATGTTTGGGACAGTAAACCTTTAGAAATATTTCACAAGATATTTCTCTATTGTGTTATGTTATTTTTTAAATAATTTTTTTTCACATGCATACGAATTTTTCAAATATATTATATCACTGAAATAATTTAAAATAGTTCCAAAACAATTCATGTTTGAAATATTTTACAGAATTCGTATATTCGCTACAATGATCATTTGAAATATGCCATTAAATACTTCTGCAATTTTTCATGACATATTGGTGTAATATTTTTAAAATATTTCGAAAGATATTTTGTTGTGTACATGGGAATATCTCAGTGATATATATTTTTAAATATTTCATTGTCTCTGGGCTAAGGAAGCGGAGGTTTCATTCCAAACCGACGATACTATACTTTTTTACTATTTATGTATTTGTATAACTGAAAATGTATCCTAGATCCTAAATAAGGTTAAATTAAGTTGAGGCCAGTTTGTCTAACGTTCTGTTTGAATAGTCAGACCCAGTGAAAACTTTAAATACAAAGGCCTCTCTCTGTAATTAAGATGAATAATACAAAAAATAGAAAACGAACTTATGAGAACTCGTGACTTTACTAACTTTGGGATTGGTTTTGCTACTATTGGGGAAAAAATAATTAATTGCTGTACTTATGAAATGTCAGGATGTAATCGTAATAATATAGAATTGTTTGTCAAAATTTATCTGTTTCTAGTTTTCTATTATTATAGTTCAAACCACTGACAACATATGATTATTTTTTAGAACTATCAATTTATGACAAATATGAATATATTGCTAAATGTTTCAAAAGCTGTTTTCTGATGCTGAAGAAACGATCATGACTGATGAAGCAAGACAATATTTAATAAATTTGTATATTCGCTGTTGATAATTCTATATTTTACCAAATAATATTTATTATTTTTACTAGTACACTTAAGTACAATATTTTTTGAATTTTAATGGTATGCGTTATATTCTATTTTATACATAAAACTAAAATCTATGTATTAGATATTTAAGGAATAGTGTGACTGAATGTACAGTGATGAACTGTAGTTTAAAATAAAATTTTAGCTAATTTAAAAACTGTAAAAGGGGTACTTTTGAATTATTGTGATATAAATGTATGCCGTTATTTTAAACAGTTTTCACTTTTCAAGTGTTATGTGTTGGATTTAATAAATATGTAAATTAGTATTATTAAATAAAATTATGATACTGCCTAATTCTTACATTATTCAAAATTCAAGTATATATGATTATTATTTGAAATATTGTAAAATATTTTACCCAGTTATTTCCATGTCAGTGACAAAACCTTGTTTCGTGGGACTACCGAGAGGGGGCAGCGCAGTCAGGTACACCCTTGCCTCGTTGGCAATATTTTAAGAAATATTACTGGAATATTTCATGGTATATTTAAAAAAAAGTTTGTCGAGAGCATACAGATATTTGGAAAATATTGTTGAGAACTTCGTGGGTTTAAAACAACTTTATCTTTATTTTTCTCAAATGCACAACTAAATTTCCATCAAATCGAATATCAGCTGATCCACTACTTGGCTATGTGGAGTTACTCAACTCCACTGTACGTGGCCTATAAATAACTATTGCATTCGCTATCTGTCATTCCTGTAGTAATCTTGTCCATCTAACGTATGCAATTCCTTTTCTAGAAAGTGTTGAAATTTTTGGTACAAATTTTTATCATCGTTTGTGCTTCTAGAACACTTTGAGACTTGCATTTGCCTCTCTAGGTTTGTATAACCAAACATTATTTCTCAGTTGGAGCCAGACAGAATTTTGCCTTCAAATCGTAACTTGTCTTTATCTTAGCTAACACTTCATTGGACTGTTTATTTGGTGAGCCAAATCACACTGTGGATTCAGCTTCTATCCGAACTGACTGGAGTCAGTCCTGAGCTGTTATCTTAGAATGGTAGACCAACAGGAACTGCAGAATGTACCGATGAGCTTGGATAGAAGTTTCTCCAAGATCCTGTTGAATCTTTCCACCGTTTCATTTGATTGTGAATACAAAGGTGTGGTTCTCGTTTTCTTGATGCTCAACGTCTTACAGACTTCCTCAATGCGTTACACTCGATGTTCCGCCCTTCCCTATTGAAAAAATCCCATACAGTCCCTTACATACCCATAGAATCTGCATTAGTTTGTATGTAGTCTATCTGGCAAGAAAATGTGGCATATAAAAGTAATTTTTGGACCTATCGGAACTTATCTGCAAATCCAATAAAACGAGTTTTCGTTATTGGAATTAATGGGATTTTAACGTATGCCGTAATCATAGGGATTCTATATGTACGTAACGTGTGGAGATGTATCTGTTTCTATTGGAGACCATAAAAATTATGGCGCAATGCGTTTTTCCATAATCAGTAAGTTTAATGTTTCCTATGTGCAACAGCTATATTAAACTATATATAAACGAATAGGACATTCCACATAAATTCGAAACATAAAATCTAACTGCAAACACCAATAGCATGCATTTTTATATATATATATATATATATATATATATATATATAGCTCTCTTGATGGTCCGGGTGTTCGTCCGTTGAAAGTTTTGTCCCTGTAAAAGAACGGTCGCCTGACGTTTCGCCAAAATCTCACTTGGCATTTTCATAAGGCTTTTCCTCTTCTTCCAACACGAAGGGTGGCTGCAGGTTCGGACCTTTCCGAACTACTTCGTATCCGAGATCGTCGGCTAGGTCGTTCTCCGCTTGGTCTGCTCTCCGTGTCGTCTGAAGTGGAAGTGAGCACCGATATGTGCGCGCCGCTATTTATGCTATCTCCTGAGTCCCCTCCTATTTCTTTGCCCCGCCTCCGATTGTGTTGAGGGGGAGGTGCCGTTTGTTTTGATTGGGTGACACCATTGCGTTGTCGCAAATTGTACCGATGACGTGGTTCTGTTTGTACCGATGGCGGCCGCAGATGTTCGTTAGAAGGGTGGGCGTCCTGATAGTTAGCTAAGAGTGACGGAATGCAACGTTGTGGTATTGTTGCGCTCTCTTTTAATTTGTTTTTCTTTTCCCGTAAGATGTTCTTCCAGGCTTGATGCAGGTGTAGAGCTTCGTTACGGTTATTGATTTCTCCTTCCTTTTCAATTTCTATAGCTTCCCTAATTGTTCTTCTTTTGAAGTTCTGTTGCCAGATGCTTAGAGCCCTCAAAGTTGATTCTATGTCCTGTTTGCTATTGATGTTGGAACAGGGCCAAGGTTGTGATCTTGTTTCATATGCTGAGTTTGTGCTCTTCGATTGGGGCTTCGATCCTACGGTTTGTTTAACCTACATATGCTTGCTCGCATCCGCTGCAAGGTATCTTGTAGACTCCGTGATTCTCTAGTGGACGTTGGTCTTTGGGATTGCCTAGAATGCTCTTTATCGTCTTATGAGGTTTGTAGGAAGTTTTGATGTTGCTTTTCCTAAGGATTCTTCCGATCCGATCTATCACTCCTTGTATGTACGGAAGGGTGATCGCTGCCTTTGGGGGGTCTTGTTGGGTTTCTCCGTGCCTTGGTAGTTCTTGTTGATTCAGAGCTCGTCGTATGGTGTTGTTGCTGTACCCATTTCTCCTCAAGGTCTGTGAGATGGTGTTTAGTTTCTCTTGTTTGTGTTTGGCGTCTGCAATGCGTCGTGACCTGCATATAAGTGTATTTGCTACTGCTTGTATTTGGGAGGGATGATCCGTGCCAACTTGTTTTCATATATATATATATATATATATATATATATATATATATATATATAGCAAATCTAAAATCCTTCATTGCTCACTTATCTACTAATTCATCAAACTTGATTGTTGCTTGGCACCGACTTCAAAAATATACTAGATTAGTAGGTAATTAATTTGTACAGAATGAGCACCTTTTAATGTTTACATTTTTTACTTCCTGGGTAGGTACCTTACAACATTGAATGTGTTATTTATTTGCTAGAGTTGTATTTTGTTATAATTATTTTTAGCTTTTTAGTTATAGGTAGAAGTCGGTTATATTTTTTTAAAAATGTTTTATTTTCAACTTTTTAGTTTCTTTTGAACTCTCTTTATTTTTATGTATGTATAATCTTAATAGACAGAACCAGGTAACATCGAAAGCCTCAACATTACGCAATGATACATTCTCATTTAAATTGACAGGTAAATCTTTACGAACAAAATGTATTGATGCCTTATGGACTACGCCATGTAACCTTTTTTCAACTTTTTTTGACAACCCTGTATAACTAGATAATTCAACTCCAACCTATGTACCAACCAGCCGGTACATACGACGGCCCACGGACAAGCATAAATTGGTTAGCTGCCTTCTGTAAACTATAGGACGGAGTAGAATCTATCCTATATTTATGGAGTCAAATCCGTCCTATATTTCAACCATAGTATATAACTCCTTGTGGGCTACCCCATAAATTATTTCCTTTTTAACATTTTATGTTATCGCCCTGTGTAACATTAATTCCTCTCCATACTTTATGCAACTTCTTATGGGCTATAAAAGAAATAATTTTTTAATCACACTGTATAAATAAATTATATTTCAACTGCAGCATATATTTCAACCATCCTGTATATGATTTGCTTATGTCCACATCATATAACAGTTTTTTAATCACCCTATATAATTTTAATTTCACTTTTTTTCCAACATTTTTATACCACCAAACGTCCAGTCCACCCTATATTCCAACCATCCTGTATATAGGGCTGCCTACGGACCACTATCATTCTAGTTCGTCCTATATTTCAATCTTCATATAAATGCAACTCCTTCTATCACTTTGCTTTGTGATTTTGTTTGCTGTAACTAAACACCCTGTCTATAAACGTATCAAATAGCAGTTTAAAGTTTGACATGTGTAGTCACTGAATTTTCTATTAGGCCGGGAGACTGTGACAACCAAAACCACCGTCTTCGCAAAATGGAAAAATTTGCATTTAAATAGGTATTTGCCTGGTATACAAACAAAACGAGCTTGGTACTCATTGATTTACGGAACCGAAAATACTATGCTTTACTACCTATATGCTTGAGATGTACATAGAAAATTTTCAAATTCGCAATTAAAACTTCCAGTGCCAAAAATTACCGCACTATTACGTTGAAATTAAAATATTTATGAGGAAATGTCCGTTATGTCATTTCGATGAAATTTTTGATAAGAATATTGCAATTTTCGGCGATTTTCTGCAGAACTGCAAGTTGCACGTCGCAGAAAAGTATATGAGATCACCTAAGGATCTTCCTTAATAGATTAAATGTTAAAATACTATACACATCCATAAGGAGTTATCGAAAAATCGACTAAAATATTAGGGATATTGGTCGATTTCCATGCACGCATGTGTTCTTTCACAAATTTTATCACTTTACTAATAGAATTCTTTTCCAAAATTTGAAGTTTCACCAATCCGGATATATACTCTATTAAACAAGACCATATTCGTTTAAAACGGTGCACCACAGGAGAAGAAATCAGGTAACATACATACAAAAAAAAGCGAAAAAATACGCGACGAATTGATAACCTCCTCCTTTTTGGAAGTCGGTTAATAAAAACTCTAAAACCATAGAAAACAAACTAGCAGAAAATTCTAAAACCCTAGAAGATAAATTACTAGAAAATTCTAACAACTTGAAAGAGGAGTTGGAAGATAAATTAGCAGAAATTTCTAAATCCCTCGCAGAAAATTTGAAAAGCATGGTATAGAAAAGTTCAGAAATTCTGGAAGAGAAAATATTAGAAACTGAGGCTCAGATGGAGGAGCTAAAGCAAACAATAGTCGAAGAGTCAGTCAAAAATGAAACGCTCATAGAAGAGCTAAGACAGATAATGGAGGGCGAGATCACCAAAATAAAAGAGCAGGTAGTGGCAAAACAAAGCGGAAAAATACAATCAAAAACCGAAAGCAGAAAAAGTTCAGAAGTAGTGGATTCGACAATTAGCCTCGAGGGGACAAGACACAAAATGAAATCTCCCCAATTTGATGGAAAGTCGTCATGGGCAATAGCAGTAGCATTAACCCTCGCTTTAAGAGGGGATGCTACAGATATTTTGCAAACCTTGAATGCCTCTGAGCAAGAAGACTACGAACAGCTGGTGAAACACTTAGAATTGAGGTATGGCCAGACACATTTGGAGCACGTCTACCACTCCTATTTGAAACATCGCCACCAGAAAGCGAATGAATCCTTACAAGAATTTGGAACTGATATTGCTCGTCTCGTTTGCCTTGCCTATCCAGCCACACCCGAAAATGTAATGGAAAGGTTAGCAGTCCAAGCGTTTTTGGATGGACTCCGAGACCAAGAAGCCAGACAAGCATTGATACTAGCTCGACCGACTCAATTAGTGAATGCACTGACTCGGGCTTTGGAATTTGAGGCTGCGAAAAATACCTGTAGAGGTCAGGCAGAGAAAGAGAATCAGAGGAGGGCGGAAATGTTGAAGTCTCTGTAAGGAAGATAGTAGAGGAAGTCCTTACAAAACAAAAACTAATGAGATGTCGGAAGTGTCGTAAGGTAGGCCATATCTTGAGTCGTTGCAAGGAGAGCAACGGAGTACCGACTTCCTCGTCAGAACATCGCGTTGAAACGAGCTATAAGCTGATATTTGTAAACATGGTCAGTGAACCGAAGGCCAAAGAGCTGCTCTCTGTAGAACTACCGCCGTAGATGACCATTGGCAGTTTGAGGAGATTCGAAAAGACCAGAGATTAGATCCAGATTTGAAAGAGGTCATCCGGTGGAAGGAAGAAGCCCGCAAACCTACGTGGCAGGAGATTTCCCGATACTCACCAACCATATTGTCGTACTGGGCTCAGTGGAACTCCCTCATCCTGGAGAATGGACGTCTGAAGCTCGGCCTGGAGACTCCAGAGGGGGGAAACGACAGAAAACAGATTGTAGTTCCCAGAAATAGGAGACAAGAGGTTTTGCGAGAACTACATGATGGTACAACTGGAGGACATCTGGGAGTGACGAAAACCTTGGGGAAGTTAAGAGAACGGTTCTATTGGGTGAACTGCTAAGTGGACGTTAAGGAGTGGTGCCGGAAATGTACGGTTTGTGCAGCAAGTAATGGGCCTCAGAAGCGACCAAAAGCTCCCATGAAGCAATATAACGTGTAGCCATTGATGTTGCCGGTCCATTTCCTGAATCCGACTCTTTATATAAATACATTGTGGTGGTGATGGACTATTTTAGTAAATGGGCCGAAACGTATGCCTTGCCGAATCAAGAAGCCTTGACCGTTGCTGATGTCCTTGTCAACGAATGGATCAGTCGTTTTGGTGTTCCCTTGGAGTTGCACTCAGACCAAGGTAGAAATTTCGAGTCTACTCTTTTCCAAGACGTCTGCAAGCTCTTGAAAATCAATAAAACACGGACAACTGCATTACACCCGCAATCCGATGGAATGGTAGAGCGGATGAATAGGACCATTAACCGCCATTTGTCAAAGGTAGTCTCTGACCACCAAAGAGACTGGGAACAGTTTCTGCACTTGTTTCTAATGGCATATCGTTCGTCTGTGCACGAGTCCACGGGTCAGACCCCGGCCAGTATTATCATGGGACGAGAATTAAGACTACCATGCGATTTGAAGTTTGGATGTCCCCCAGGAGGAGTCCGCAGGTGAAGACTGTCAGTCAGCTACGTCAAAAGATGAACGACATCCATGAACAAGTCCGGTTAAACATCGAGAATGCTATTGCCCGAATGTAGGAAGCCCACGATATTAAAACCGAGGACGGAGAATTCCAAGTTGATAATCTTGTTTGGTTGTATAATCCGCAACGTCGTCTTGGATATTCGCCCAAGCTACAGAGATCTTGGGAGGGGCCGTACCAAATTGTGAAGAAAATCAACGATGATGTCTACAGAATAAGAAGAAGAAGCTACCTCGGGGAAAACCAAAGGTCGTACATTTCAACAGGTTGGCCCCTTATGCCGGTAGTCATGACAGCGAAGATGACCAAGCCCAAGTCCGCGGCATCCAACCACCCGATGACGAGATGACGTTCGAGCTATTTATGGCACTGTACTCTGATGAGCAGAAAGTGCAGCACGACGTAACGAGAGCGGAACCCCGAGACCTGTTTGAAGTGCCCATACAATATGCCCTGGCTCATTGTATGGCTCGAGATCTCCGGATGTCCAGAGGAATAGCCAAGGTGTTTGCCAAAAAGTACGGCCAGTTCCAGAAGCTACGGGAGCATGATCCAGTGGTAGGGAAGGTCCTTCATCTCGAAGATAAACAACCAGTGGGTACCAGAGACAACTTTTATTTGGTAACGAAAACATTCTCGCAGGACAAGCCAACATACATCTTTGGAAGACTCTGGTAGAATTGAGGAATGTGATGATGGAGAAGAATCTGATGAAATTGGCGGTCCCAAAAATAGCCTGCGGGTTGGATGGACTGAATTGGAGAGTGGTGAGAAGTATGATCTTTCGATTCAGTGGCGTCGACATCCTGGCATGCTGTCTCAATACTCGCAGCCCAGATTCGAAGACTGTTGATTATTACTTCCACCAAACTTCCCGATGTCGAAATGAGAGTCCTGCAAATATTGTCACACCAGGAAGGATTCTAGGACATTCCGGGACGAAATGGTCTTAGGGAGGGGGCAATGTTACAAGAATTCATCCGACACTTGGTGTAATTGGCCATCAACCAATTCGTGGAAGGGACGTTATTCCGACACTTCTGGGAATGCGAATTGCCTTGTCTCTCAACAGGCCGATCGCTGCCATTACTGGGAATTCCCTTAAAGCTTCCAGAACATGAAAGAGTTTCCCGATGGTTCGTGGACTTACCAGACAATTCGAAGAGAAATATATAAATATGAACAGTTGGCGATTGGAGGCATTCAGTTTTCGACGGTCGTATTGTATAGTTAAGATAAAATGTAAATAGTTTCTGTGTTAAAGTAGTGGAAATAAATTAGAGTGAGTTGAACTGTGTTTTTAAATAAATCCGAGAACTAACAGAACCCGAGTGTGAAAATAAAACATTACAATATTTTTTATAAGTTTGTAAAGCAATGTATTCATTTGAAAAATCATTTCTATACAGGGTGTAAACGGTTTGAGTGCAAAGATTTTGAAGAACAATACTTCAGGCAAAAACAAATCAAAAAGCTTTATAACATTTTCTAAAATAAACTATAGTTTTGCCAAAAAGAACACATAAAGTTAGATTTTATGTAGCCCTTGCTACAGTGAATAATACAATAATTTCGATTTCAAAATGTCGGTAAATCTAAATATGTAAATACTCAATAGCTTATACATCTTTAATAGCCACATTAAAAATCAAAATTGATTATTTAAACTCGAAATATGCTTTTATAATTTACTTTAACGACGACTGAGAGTTACAATTGTTTTTTGCGATTTCGATTCTTGTAAATAAGAATACATAAACGGTAAAGTGATTTGAATGATATCTATTTGATGTAGACTTCGTGGTTTGCTTTCCATTTAATATATTTTTTAAATAAATAAAATCGGTTGTGATTAGTGTGTAAGTTCGAAAATTAAGAATAGTGCGACAGTATTTATTTGTGATAAATAATGGCCGATTATACAATTAGGGAAAGACATGACATGCTCTTAATTTATGGGGAAAGCAGACGTAATTGCAGAATAGCAAGAATGTTATATAGGGAAAGGTTTCCAAACAGACGCCTGCCCAATGCTAGGACATTCGTAGCTGTTTCGCAGAGGCTTCTGGAAACAGGTAGTGTAATACCACAAATAAACAATCGCGGACCACAGCGACATAATCGTATCTTAGCTGCTGAGGATCAAATACTAGACCTTATCGACATCAACCCATATCGTAGCACACGGAGTATTGGAAGTGAGCTGCATATTTCTCACACTGTTGTTCATAGAACATTACGGGAACAATTGCTCTATCCATATCACATGCAGCGGATTCAAGGGCTTTCAATTGATGATTTTCAACCAAAACTCAATTTCTGTCGTTGGTTCCTCAGAAAACATCGACAATTTCCTAATTTTGTGAACAATATTTTAACAACAGATGAAGCAAGTTTTAATAGGAATGGTATAATAAATTTTCACAATACGCATTCGTGGTCTGAGTCGCACGAAATACGCCAGTCAGTATTTCAACACCAATTCTCAGTTAACGTGTGGGCTGGAATAGTTGGTGAATACTTTGACAGGTGAGAATTACCTTTATTTTTTGAACAACACGCTACCAGATTTGTTAGATGAAGTGAACCTACAAACACTTCCAATATGTGGTATTTACATGACGGAGCACCTGCCCACGCAAGTCATCTAGTTGTCGACTTCTTAAATCGAACATTTCCCCGTCGTTGGATTGGTCGAAACGGACTTATACGTTGGCCAGCAAGATCTCCTGATCTCAATCCTTTAGATTTCTACTTATGGGGACACATGAAAAGTAAGGTTTACACGACTCCAATTATTGACGAGAATGACCTTAGACAACGCATTTTTGACGCTGCTGACGAAATCCGAAATATTCCAGGAATTTTTTCTCGCATACGTGAAAATTGGATTAAACGGTGTCGTGCTTGTGTCGATAGTAATGGTGGGCATTTTGAACATTTGCTGTGAATAATCCGTTGTTTCAACTCAGTTCTATCATTATAATAAATTCGGTAAGTAGGATTACATATTTACTTGTCTAATATAAATAATATTAATTAAATCAGTAATAATGACTCTTCGAATAATTTAACTGGTAAAAAACTACATATACAGATCTCTTGAGTTGAATATCATATTTACCCAACTTTGTATAATTGCATAAAATAAACCACCAAATACAAATTCTAATTGCAATACCTTGAATTAAAAACGTAAATATTTTCAACAAAATATTTCATACATTTTTATTTAATTCTAAGCTCAATATCATCAGTCAATACAAAAACACAGGTGTTTATTTTTTTGTCGGCGTAGTCACTCCTTTATTATTCGCGCTAAGAGTGAATCTGCTTCGAACGCGAGTGACGTTGCCGGATTGACAATAATTTACCTAATATGTTTTAGGGATTTTCTTGGTTATTAAGGCCTACTGACCATAGTGGTATAAGAGTTTTTTGTTTAATTTGGTGTATACTACCTCCACCTAATATATATATATATATATATATATATATATATATATATATATATGTATATACAGGGTGTAAATAGTTTGAGTGTATATATATATATATATATATATATATATATATATATATATATTTATATATATACACATGTGGGACGCATACTTTGGGGACAGCTTTTTTTTGATTTTTTCTGCATACATAGGTCATATAAGAGGTAAATATTCTAAAGAAAAACTAATTTTGCTTATGTATACTTAATTTATGGCCAATATTTAAGAATAATGCATATTTTAGACTTTTTATATCTTACGAATAGTTTAAGGACAGTCCTGATAGTATGCGCTACATATATGAAGTGAAAATTTTCTGGACAGTCCTCAATCTATGCGTTAAATATTTAGGTCATTCATATATATTCAGTATATATTGGGGACCAAAAATTTATATCATAGGCATGCTTTGGGGACACATGAATTGTTTGTTGCATATCTTTAAAATTTATTGCTGAAGCACCTACTTTATATTTTACACGCTATTGCAAGAAATTAAAAGTGGGTATGATAATTTCATAATTTTTAAAATTTCTTTATTTAATGTCCCTTTGTTCTTTTCTCAAGGACAAAAATATCAATTACCTCAGGTCAACTTTAAAATCAAATGTAAATTATTAATTCAAATATTTTCCAATGAACTTTTATCCATTGCCAATACTCGATGGCTGCATTGTTACTAATCTTTATATATAAATGAGAATGTTTGTCTGTACGTTCTTTATAAAATCCTAAACGGCTGGACCGATTTTGATGAAATTTTTTGTCTATGTTTGGGTGAGCCCCTGGATGGTTTAGATTTACAATTGGACCCGATAGGTGGCACTAAGATCGGGTTCTAGCTGCTCCTAAATAGCTGGACGAATTTTAATGTTTTTTTGTGTATATTTGTATAAGTACATGGATGATTTAGATTCACAATTGGACCCGATATGGGGCAATAAAATCAGGTTTTAACTCCTCCTAAACGACTGGACGGATTTTAATGGAATTTTTTGTGTATGTTTAGATGGGTCTATGGACGGTTTAGATTCACAATTGAACCCGGTAGGTGGCACTAAGATCGGGATCTAACTCCTCCTAAACGGCTGGAACTATTTTAATGATATTTTTGTGTTTGTTTGGGTAGCTCTCTGGATGGTTTAGATTCACAATTGGATCCGGTAGGTGACACTAAGATCGGGTTCTAACTGCTCCTAAGTAGCTGGATGAATTTTAATGAATTTTTTTGTATGTTTGGGTGGGTCTTTGTAAGATTTAAATTCACAATTGAACCCGGCAGCTGCCTCTAAGATCGGGTTATAACTCCTCCTAAACGGCTAGAACGATTCTAATAATTTGTTTTGTGTATGTTTTGGTGGCTCCCTGAATAGTTTAGATTCACAATTGGAGCTAGTACAAAGATCGGGTTCTAACTGCTTCTAAACGGCTGGATGGATTTTAATGATTTTTTTTGTGTATGTTTGGGAGGGTCTTTGGATGGTTAAGGTTCACAATTAAATCCTGTAGGTGGCACTAAGATGGGATTCTAACTCCTCCTAAACGGCTGGATGGATTTTAATGGAATTTTTTGTGTATGTTTAGATGGTCTTTGGACAGTTTAGATTCACAATTGAACCCGGTAGGTGGTACCAAGATCGGGATTTAACTCCTCCTAAACGGCTGGAACCATTTCAATGATTTATTTTGTGTATGTTTGGGTGGGACTTTCGATGGTTTAGGTTCACAATTAAATCCGGTAGGTAGCATTAAGATCAGGTTCTAACTCCTCCCAAACGCCTGGAACGATTTTAACGATTTTTCTTGTGTATGTTTGGGTGAGTCCCTGGATAGTTTAGATTCACAATTGGAACAGGTAGGTAGCACAAAGATCGGGTTTTAACTGCTCCTAAACGGCTGGATGGATTTTAATGAATGTTTGTGTATGTTTGGTTGGATCTTTGGATGACTTAGGTTTACAATAAAATTACATCGGGCTCTAACTCCTCCTAAACGGCTGGAACGATTTTAAAGATTTTTTTTGTGTATATTTGGGTTTGGGTTAGATTCGCAATTGGACCAGGTAGGTCACACAAAGAGGAATTCCTTTGATTTTTGACGATTTTCTTTCGCACATTAGTATCGAGTATATTGAATTCTAATATTTAAAGAACATTTGCTGAATCCGGCCACATTTGGACAGAACAAAAGTTGGGTCAGCTAGTTTATGTATAAAAGTAGAAACAATTTTACTCAGCGTTGTCCGCATTACTTTTAATATACTTTCATCTTGGTATAGGTTACTTGTATACCTACTGGTAAGGCAAACATTTATTTCGTCATTGGGTTGATTCAAGTTGACCATGTTAATAAAATAGTAGGAGGGAATTTTAGTGGCTTTCTCAGTAATCACGATCAGTCCTATATCGAATTTGTTACGAAATAGAAACTAATTAAATATTCTTAAATATCCGAAATGTTTTAAAATTTGTTTGTTTTTTAATTTGTAAATTAATAAGTTGCTCGTTCTAGTATGACATAAAGTTACGGCTAATAATAATTAAGTAAGGTTTTTCTAGTAAGGGGTCGTTCATACAATACGTTCTCCTACAGGGAGTGGTGGGAGTATCAGTTAGTGTGACGGAATGTGACAGTGGAGTTGGGAGGGTCTAAGGAATTGTGACGCTCACAATTCATCAAACATTTCAACTTTGATTTTTCTCCCGACCGTTTCATTTTTCCATTGCTATATATTTTAGTTGCATTAGTTTACTACTTGTTATATTTACTTAGGTTTATTTTTCGACATCGATGTCGGTCACAATAGGTTCCTCCCTATATTCAATATCATAGAAAACAACTCTTCCATGTGTTGAATACAGAGCGCAGATATTCAATAACAGATCATCGTAAACTTTCAAGACTCTAAACGTCCGATGGTAACATGTAAGTTCTATAATAAATATTGTTATTATAGACACATGATTTTTCTGATACAATAAAACCTGGTTAACACGAATTTCTAAGGAAATAGATGATTGTTTCGGTCATTCCTTGGTGAAAATTCATATTTTAATTATATTAAAACACTAACCATTGTGGCAATTTTCACAAATTTATTATTTTCTTGACAATTGTTTCGCTCTGATGACAGACTTCGTCAGAATGAAATGTTAAACTAAATACTAAACATCTGAATATATTATATAGTGTTGTAAGATAATAATGAGTATATAGGTAGAAAGCACAATATGTTTACTGTATAATATTAGTGAAGGTAAATATTATTAATATAATTTGGAATTTTGTATTATGCAAGTATATTAAGATTAAGTAAACGAGACATTTGTATCAGTTTGGTCATTTAAAAAATGTGGTGAATTTTTATTTTTATTGATCTCAAGTGATTCTAACAGAGTTAATTTTTTACTTTTTTGTTCTAGATGTAAAATTTCGAAAGCAGTTTGTGGAATATGATTTTCATAGGCTATGAAAATCAGCAATACAACATATCTACATTTGCCGACCATTTATTAAATGAACACAAGGAAACAAATGGAAGTTTCTCGCTTATTTGACAAAAATTTTTCAAATTTGGCGTTAGTATCATGAGGAAAAATTAGCAAAATACAAAAGTAGTTTCGCGAGCTTGGTCATGTAAGATAGATAAAAAAAGTAGCTGCCAATGCTGTAAGTGATAATATGAAATTGGATATTATGATTGAGTTTCAAGAAACCCACATAATTCTGGTCGAAAAGGAGCCCCACTGTTCAACCTTAGCCACACATCAACTTTTGGAGTATTAAAGGAAAGCAAAATGCATCCCTATAAAATGATGTGGACTCCAGATCACTGTGAGCAAATGGCAAAGGTTAGATAACAATGCGATCAAATTAGAAGCTGTTTTGTTTTCTGATGAAAGCACATTTACACTTCACGGTCAGGTTAATCGTCAAAATTGCCACTATTGGTCTAAGGGGAATCCTCACTGGATGACAGAGAAACATACGCAATATCCTGAACAAGTTAATGTTTGGGCAGGAATTGTTGGAAATCATATCATTTTCATTCATGGCAACTCGAATGGAGATAAATACTTTCTTCAAAATAATGTCGTGCCAACTTTGGCAAACTTATATCCTGATCCTGTACACCCAGAAGTTCCTGCCAATACAATATATTTTCAGCAAGATGCAGCACCGCTCCATTACGAAATATATGGCCGGCAGTACCTGAACCAAATTTTTCCAAATAGGTGGATTGGGAAGCGCGGATCGATAGAAAGGTCAGCACGATCTCCTGATTTGACGCCATTGAATTACTTTTTGTGGGGATATGTCAAAAATACTGTATACAAAACTAAACCCCTCAACGTATATGATTACATTGTACTAGAATTATGTCATCAATGAAAAATAAGAAAGTTGGTATTGTCAGATGACACACCCTATATATTTTTTATTGTTGTAGAAAGTGCGCATTTAAAAATAAAAATCGGCATGTTCAAGCGTTTTTCCCAACACGCCCTAATTTATTCTTTATCGAATTTATTTCATTTGGCTGTTCCACACTGTATATTTAAATTTTATAACTGAGATAATAGATATTTTTTTCAAATAATAGATAAATATAACTATTGGAGTAATATTAGTAGCGATGTATGCGGAATGCGATGTATTTTAGATTGTTATCTAGTATTTTTTAACGTTTATTTTTCGATACAAATCGAAGCAATTTTTTAGATAAATAGATAGATCTTGAAAGATTAATACACTTAAATTATAAGAAATACTAATGTATAGAATATAACAAATTTAATATGGAAATAATTCTATTTAAAACAATATGATATTTCTTATGAAGAAATTTACAGTTGTCGGTTTGCGAGAAAAATCTCAAATAGTTTTTTTTGTTCTCAAACCTTCGTTTATCTATAAGCAACGTTCTAAAATCCTTCCCAGAAAATATGCTTTGTTTCGGCCGCCGAACTAAACGATTATTTTCGAACGTCGGCGTATACGCCAGTAAAAAAATATGAATAGTACTTCAATAAACAACCACAACAGAATTTAATATTTTAATCAGTTTTTAATAAAACTCGAAAATATAAACCCTATTTATATGTATTATTTTTTCTTAAATTGATGTTTGAGAACGAATAATGATATCTTTAGGTCAGTAAAGTTAGCACCGCCATTTTACAGAAACTCAAATTAAAACATATGGGAATTACGAGCTATTTAGGAGCTCTTGATTTTTACCTAAATTGATTTTTGAGCTCAATATTTACTATGGAAAAAGTGCAAAAAACTATTGGCGGTGCTAACTTTACGTAAAGTTAGCACCGCCATCTCAGAAAAACAAACAAAAAAATTTTGTGAGGCGTCTCAAATTAGGAGCTATTTACGAGCTTTTAATTGACGTATTGAACGTCAACCCCTAAATTTGTCTAAGGGGTAAAAACCACCCCCGAAAAAAATTTGAATTTTAATTTTAAATTTAAAATCTATTAAAATTATCTACGATTTACGAGCTCTTTCCTGGTGTAATGCACATAAACATCTAAAAATGTCTAAGGGGTGAAAACAACCCCCCAAGTATGCAGTTTTTTCGAATTTTATGATTATTAAATTTTCAAAAATACCAGCATGATCTACGATTTACGAGCTTTCCAACGGTATATTACACGACTACATTCAAATTACTGGAAGGGGTGCAAACCACCCCCAAATTGTGCAGTTTTTTCAAAATTTATGATTTATAAATTTTCAAAAATACCAGCATGATCTACGATTTACGAGCTTTCCAACGGTATATTACACAACTACATTCAAATTACTGGAAGGGGTGCAAACCACCCTCCAATTATGCAGTTTTTTTCAAATTTTATGATTTACAAATTTTAAAAAATACCAGCATGATCTACGATTTACGAGCTTTCCAACGGTATATTACACGACAACATTCAAATTACTGGAAGGGGTGCAAACCACCCCCCAATTATGCAGTTTTTTCAAATTTTATGATTTATAAATTTTGAAAAATACCAGCATGATCCACGATTTACGAGCTTTCCAACGGTATATTACACGACAACATTCAAATTACTGGAAGGGGTGCAAACCACCCCCCCAATTATGCAGTTTTTTCAAATTTTATGATTTATAAATTTTAAAAAATACCAGCATGATCTACGATTTACGAGCTTTCCAACGGTATATTACACGACAACATTCAAATTACTGGAAGGGGTGCAAACCACCCCCCAATTATGCAGTTTTTTCAAATTTTATGATTTATAAATTTTAAAAAATACCAGCATGATCTACGATTTACGAGCTTTCCAACGGTATATTACACGACAACAATCAAATTACTGGAAGGGGTGCAAACCACCCCCCAATTATGCAGTTTTTTCAAATTTTATGATTTATAAATTTTTAAAAATACCAGCATGATCCATGATTTACGAGCTTTCCAACGGTATATTACACGACAACATTCAAATTACTGGAAGGGGTGCAAACCACCCCCCAATTATGCAGTTTTTTCAAATTTTATGATTATTAAATTTTCAAAAATACCAGCATGATCTACGATTTACGGGCTTTCCAACGGTATATTACACGACTACATTCAAATTACTGGAAGGGGTGCAAACCACCCCCAAATTGTGCAGTTTTTTCAAAATTTATGATTTATAAATTTTCAAAAATACCAGCATGATCTACGATTTACGAGCTTTCCAACGGTATATTACACAACTACATTCAAATTACTGGAAGGGGTGCAAACCACCCTCCAATTATGCAGTTTTTTCAAATTTTATGATTTATAAATTTTAAAAAATACCAGCATGATCTACGATTTACGAGCTTTCCAACGGTATATTACACGACAACATTCAAATTACTGGAAGGGGTGCAAACCACCCCCCAATTATGCAGTTTTTTCAAATTTTATGATTTATAAATTTTGAAAAATACCAGCATGATCCACGATTTACGAGCTTTCCAACGGTATATTACACGACAACATTCAAATTACTGGAAGGGGTGCAAACCACTCCCAATTATGCAGTTTTTTCAAATTTTATGATTTATAAATTTTAAAAAATACCAGCATGATCTACGATTTACGAGCTTTCCAACGGTATATTACACGACAACATTCAAATTACTGGAAGGGGTGCAAACCACCCCCCAATTATGCAGTTTTTTCAAATTTTATGATTTATAAATTTTTCAAAATACCAGCATGATCCACGATTTACGAGCTTTCCAACGGTATATTACACGACAACATTCAAATTACTGGAAGGGGTGCAAACCACCCCCAATTATGCAGTTTTTTCAAATTTTATGATTTATAAATTTTAAAAAATACCAGCATGATCTACGATTTACGAGCTTTCCAACGGTATATTACACGACAACATTCAAATTACTGGAAGGGGTGCAAACCACCCCCCAATTATGCAGTTTTTTCAAATTTTATGATTTATAAATTTTAAAAAATACCAGCATGATCTACGATTTACGAGCTTTCCAACG
Source organism: Octodonta nipae (assembly GCA_034190945.1). Taxonomy (NCBI): domain Eukaryota; kingdom Metazoa; phylum Arthropoda; class Insecta; order Coleoptera; family Chrysomelidae; genus Octodonta; species Octodonta nipae. Next base: position 49,466,964 of record CM067223.1, read on the forward strand.
GTATATTACACGACTACATTCAAATTACTGGAACGGGTGCAAACCACCCCCAATTGTGCGGTTTTTTCAAATTTTATGATTTATAAATTTAAAAAAATACCAGCATGATCCACGATTTACGAGCTTTCCAACGGTATATTACACGACTACATTCAAATTACTGGAACGGGTGCAAACCACCCCCAATTGTGCGGTTTTTTCAAATTATAATAAGATTGTAAGTTCCTATACTTAAGAAAACAACAAGAACTTGAGGAAACTAAATTTTTCAGTGCTGGATTAACTCACAAAATATTGTTTCTCAATTAATTCATTTATTATGCGGTTTGTACACCAGTAATGTAGTTTTGCCAATAAGGATACTCAGTAATGAAAAAGAACGTTATTTTTGGCCTATTAAAGAATTTTCATTTTATATTTTGATGAAACATTCGAAAAAGCCTTCTTGCCGCTGTTTGTAATGGCCTTTTCTGTAGCATGAAAAAATAAATTTGAATACACTGATTATGTGAATATATTGAAAACAGTTCTCTGATAATTGTTATCTAATATTTGATTGGTGCCACTGGTTCTAGTCGAGGCAATATATTTTATTAAAGCAGTAAAAAATTCGTAATGTGGTATTTTCTATTGCAGGGGTTACTTAAATTCTTGAATCACATAAGTAATATACGCCACTCTGTACTCATCCCTTACGTTCAAACTCATATATAATATACTTCATTATACAATTAATCGCTATCATTTGATTTAAGAAAATTTCGTTTTGAAATTCAAGTACGTTGAATTTCTCTCAATAAGTAGTAGTTACGTATATATTTATTATCAATAAACATTTTAACAAAAAAATCTAATATATTTTATGACATTAAACCAGTAATTTCAAATGTGAAATCGTCCATCTATGGAAATTTTACTGAGTTATTAGTTACAGGTAGGAATATTGGCACCTAGATGGCGAGACAACAAATTTGTTTAATACATTCAAGTACCTTTGATCTCTTATGTCTTCCTATTTGTATTTTTGGTTTGCTATGGATAATTTGATTATTGTGGGTACAAAAATAATAGTTGAAATAATAAGAACGAAATACATTGCCCTCTCAGATATCAAACTCCTGTTTTATATTTCTTGTATAGAATATAGATTCAGCCCATTTTCAAATGGTAAAGGTTAGACAAAAATAAGAATATTATTTGACTTATATTTTCTGAAGGTTGAATGTCGACTGGAAACATATGAGAATTACGAGCTATTTAGGAGCTCTTGATTTTTACCTAAATTGATTTTTGAGCTCAATATTTACTATGGAAAAAGTTCAAAAAACTATTTTCGGTGCTAACTTTACGTAAAGTTAGCACCGCCATCTCAGAAAAACCAACAAAAAAATTTTGTGAAGCGTCTCAAATTAGGAGCTATTTACGAGCTTTTAATTGACGTATTGAACGTCAACCCCTAAATTTGTCTAAGGGGCCAAAACCACACCCGAAAAAAGATTGAATTTTAATTTTAAATTTAAAATCTATTAAAATTATCTACGATTTACGAGCTCTTTCCTGGTGTAATGCACATAAACATCTAAAAATGTTCAAGGGGTGAAAACAACCCCCCAAGAATGCAGTTTTTTCGAATTTTATGATTAATAAATTTTGAAAAATACCAGCATGATCTACGATTTATGAGCTTTCCAACGTTATATTACACGACAACATTCAAATTACTGGGAGGGGTGCAAACCACCCCCCAATTATGCAGTTTATTCAAATTTTATGATTTATAAATTTTGAAAAATACCAGCATGATCCATGATTTACGAGCTTTCCAACGGTATATTACATGACAACATTCAAATTACTGGAAGGGGTGCAAACCACCCCCCAATTATGCAGTTTTTTCAAATTTTATGATTTATAAATTTTAAAAAAATACCAGCATGATCTACGATTGACGATCTTTCCAACGGTATATTACACGACAACATTCAAATTACTGGAAGGGGTGCAAGCCACCCCCCAATTATGCAGTTTTTTCAAATTTTATGATTTATAAATTTTGAAAAATACCAGCATGATCCACGATTTACGAGCTTTCCAACGGTATATTACACGAGAACATTCAAATTACTGGAAGGGGTGCAAACCACCCCCCAATTATGCAGTTTATTCAAATTTTATGATTTATAAATTTTGAAAAATACCAGCATGATCCACGATTTACGAGCTTTCCAACGGTATATTACACGACAACATTCAAATTACTGGAAGGGGTGCAAACCACCCCCCAATTATGCAGTTTTTTCAAATTTTATGATTAATAAATTTTGAAAAATACCAGCATGATCCACGATTTACGAGCTTTCCAACGGTATATTACACGAAAACATTCAAATTACTGGAAGGGGTGCAAACCACCCCCCAATTATGCAGTTTTTTCAAATTTTATGATTTATAAATTTTAAAAAATACCAGCATGATCTACGATTTACGAGCTTTCCAACGGTATATTACACGACAACATTCAAATTACTGGAAGGGGTGCAAACCACCCCCCAATTATGCAGTTTTTTCAAATTTTATGATTTATAAATTTTGAAAAATACCAGCATGATCTACGATTTACGAGCTTTAAAATACTACATTAAAATTTTTGGAAAGGATGCAAACAACCCCCTTAATTTCCCAGTTTGTCTATATTATGTGATTTTGTTCATTTTCAAAACTGACAGCCTGATCTACGATTTAGAAGCTCTTCAAGGATACATAACACGATTACTTTCAAATTATTGTAACGAATGCAAACAACCCCCAAATTATGAATTTTTTTCCAAATTTGTAGTGCTTAAATTTTCAAACTGTCAGAGTTTTGAAATGGATGAAAATATTAAATATTATCCTTACTGCGGCAAAGGTTTACAAATGTTGTGATTTAAAAACTTGGAAATGGTGTAAGGTGTAATTATCTAGGATGTATAAGCTTTCCAACAATATGTTTAAAAACGACTACTGTTGGTAGTCATTATTCGGATAAATAATTGTATTATGAATTATGTTCTTTTAATAAGGTATTGAATCTAACGAAAAATTGTAACCAGCTTTATGGACCACGTGTTGTTACCGTTTCTTCTGGTTTTGTATTCAACTCGCTTCTTCTTCAAAATCTGTTGCTCGAAGTTTTAATAATTACCTCAAAGTTTTTTGTTTCTAATTAACATATTAAAACTTAGTTGTTTCAGATAGAACTAGCAATATTTTTATGTATTACGAAATGCATAGATTAATTCTAGTCGGCATTTTTCAAATATAATAAGAAAATATAAGTCAAATAATATTCTTATTTTTATCTAACCTTTACAATTTGAAAATGGGCTGAATCTATAATCTATACAAGAAATATAAAACAGGAGTTTGGTATCTCAGAGGGCAATGTATTTCGTTATTATTCTTTCAACTATTATTTTTGTACCCACAATAATCAAATTATTCATAGTAAGCCAAAAATACAAATAGGAAGACATAAAAGATCAAAGGTACTTGAACGAATTAAACAAATGTGTTGTCTCGGCATCTAGGTGCCAATATTCCTACCTGTAACTAATAACTCAGTAAAATTTCCATAGATGGACGATTTCATATTTGAAATTACTGGTTAATGTCATAAAATATGTATATTAGAATTTTTTGTTAAAATCCAGTGTCATTGATTTTTGTGTGTATAGATCTGCAACCTGCTATTCGAATTTTCTAGGAGGGTAAGCATTCATTTCTCATTTGTTGAGGAAATGTTTATTGATAGTAATTATATAAATAACTACTTCAAAATACCTACTTATTGAGAGAATTTCAACGTACTTGAATTTCGAAAAGAAATGTTCTTAAATCAAATGATAGCGTTTAATTGTATAATAAAGTATATTATATATGAGTTTGAACGTAAAGGATGAGTACAGAGTAGCGTATATTACTTATGTGATTTAAGAATTTAAGTAACCCCTGCAATAGAAAATACCACATTACGAATTTTTTACTGCTTTAATAAAATATATTGCCTCGACTAGAACCAGTGGTACCAATCAAATATTAGATAACAATTATCAGAGAACTGTTTTCAATATATTCACATAATCAGTGTATTCAAATTTATTTTTTCATGCTACAGAAAAGGCCATTACAAACAGCGGCAAGAAGGCTTTTTCGAATGTTTCATCAAAATATAAAATGAAAATTCTTTAATAGGCCAAAAATAACGTTCTTTTTCATTACTGAGTATCCTTATTGGCAAAACTACATTACTGGTGTACAAACCGCATAATGAATGAATTAATTGAGAAACAATATTTTGTGAGTTAATCCAACACTGAAAAAATTTAGTTTCCTTGAGGATCAAAAGACAAGTTTATTGCAATATTATGGAGAGTTAGGAAACGATATTTGTATCAGAAATGTTTTAAGTATATGTATTAAGTTAAATGCTTACCTGATGAGTATTCTTTGATCATCTCTTCCACCATTGTCAGCTTATTTAATATAAATATCTTGGCTTTTTCGCTTTCGCATTTTATCCCATTACATGTTTCCCCAATTGCAGGACCATATAATAGAATAAAAAAGTTTTTTAACAGTTCTTCTATTTCCTCTTTTGAATCTGACAAAACCAATCGTCCAATCGTACACAATATTAATTTTTGAATTCTAGGTTTTTCTGTACTAATAAAATTTTTGTATTTCTTCATGAAATGGGCAACATCTATTCTGATGAAAGAAATAGGGATGAATTTATTAAAGCAGGCGTTTGTATAGCTTTCTATATCTAGAAAATTCGTAAAGGCTCGTATTGCAGCTATAACTAATGCTAAGGACATATCACAAACTACTTCCTTTGGTATCGGTGCCCCATATCTAATATATTCCATCAACCAAAATTGAATATTATTTGCATTATGACATTCTGTAATCATTGCATATACGGACATTTGTCCATATATTTCTGATTTTACTACAGCCTTATACAAATATATCGTTTTTGATAGGACTTATCAATTCTCCGAATTGGTTTTATTAAGCTGCCAGTACTATCTATTGCCAAACAGCCCTGTCCATTTTTGCAGAATGATCGATAAACATCCATCTGATAATGAGAAAAATAATGAACAGTAAATGGATTGATGCTTAACAACTTTATGGTATCTTTAAAAGTCCCCAATTGTAATATTTCCAGGGCTCTCAAAGGATCATTGTGTATGTGCAATGACTTTTGATATTCATACTTGGCAACCTTATAAACGCTAGATTTGTACAAAGAAGGGTGTTTGGCATGGTCCTTCGTCATCTTGTTTGAAAGTTCAGCTTGAAACACGCTTGGTGAATAATTTCGTTCGACCAAATGTTTTCCGATATCTAGTCTCTCTTTTCCTCGAAGAGGTCTATCTTTGCAATGACAGTCCGCTCGGCCAGGTTTTAATCTGAACTCTATAAGTACTACATCAGCCATAAAATTTATTATTTCACCTCTACAAGTAGAACCACATTGACAGTAACCAGTAACATAGCCTCCATAATTTGTTTTGAATAATTTGTGATGCTTAAATTTGTAAGGGCAAACGTCTATATCTTCTTCAAAAAGTTTATTTGTGATAGTCCTCTGCCATACACCATCATTCCGAAATTTAATACATTCCCGATCAGCAACAGCATTTCTCCGGGAATCTGTTCTTACATAAGTTATGTGCTCGATCATCCCATGGAACTGTTCATAAGGTATGCGTATTTTTATATGCTTCATTACGGGCCGTGCTCTAGGAATATTACTCTCATCATCAGGTTCAGAGTGCGAGCTCTGAGATTCATTTACTTCCCCACTCCTCTCACTAGATTCAGAGTTTGCTCTATGTTCAACATCACAGAAATTGTTGAAGTTCTTATTATTCGTATTTTCAATTTTATGTCGTATTTTTCCCCGATTATTACACATCATCGTATACAGAGCTGTAGCTCCAATGTTGACATTCATATGGTGACATTCCAGGGATATTTCTTTCCAGATAGGGGCATTTTTTGAAATGACCTTTTTAGTTTGGTGATTATATATTGCATTTGCATAGTTCTCTAGGATGTCGTAGACAATATTGTCGTGAAGCGTTGGACGTCCTCTTCTCCTCATTTTTTGAAATGTCATACACTTAACTTTTACCAGACGATAAAACTAAGTAAAGGAAATCCTTAAAAATACTTTAAATTGGATTATTAATTAACAATTGTGCTGTGGACAATGTTTATTGATAAGTTATTAGTGACATTTAGAAGTGCGAATTGTATTTCTGAACTGGAGGGAGCTCTCAGTTGATGTAAGAACCAGTAATCAGGGTAACATACATGACTAGATATTACATTTGTCTATATCTTTGGACCAAAAATTGTTTTAAATTGTTTTACTTTTTTTGTTGAAGAACTATAATAAGATTGTAAGTTCCTATACTTAAGAAAAAAACTTGTCTTTTGATCCTCAAGGAAACTAAATTTTTTCAGTGTTGGATTAACTCACAAAATATTGTTTCTCAATTAATTCATTCATTATGCGGTTTGTACACCAGTAATGTAGTTTTGCCAATAAGGATACTCAGTAATGAAAAAGAACATTATTTTTGGCCTATTAAAGAATTTTCATTTTATATTTTGATGAAACATTCGAAAAAGCCTTCTTGCCGCTGTTTGTAATGGCCTTTTCTGTAGCATGAAAAAATAAATTTGAATACACTGATTATGTGAATATATTGAAAACAGTTCTCTGATAATTGTTATCTAATATTTGATTGGTGCCACTGGTTCTAGTCGAGGCAATATATTTTATTAAAGCAGTAAAAAATTCGTAATGTGGTATTTTCTATTGCAGGGGTTACTTAAATTCTTAAATCACATAAGTAATATACGCTACTCTGTACTCATCCTTTACGTTCAAACTCATATATAATATACTTTATTATACAATTAAACGCTATCATTTGATTTAAGAACATTTCTTTTCGAAATTCAAGTACGTTGAAATTCTCTCAATAAGTAGGTATTTTGAAGTAGTTATTTATATAATTACTATCAATAAACATTTCCTCAACAAATGAGAACCAAACTGTTGCTTACCCTCCTAGAAAATTCGAATAGCAGGTTGCAGATCTATACACACAAAAATCAATGACACTGGATTTTAACAAAAATTTCTAATATACATATTTTATGACATTAACCAGTAATTTCAAATATGAAATCGTCCATCTATGGAATTTTTACTGAGTTATTAGTTACAGGTAGGAATATTGGCACCTAGATGCCGAGACAACACATTTGTTTAATTCGTTCAAGTACCTTTGATCTTTTATGTCTTCCTATTTGTATTTTTGGCTTACTATGAATAATTTGATTATTGTGGGTACAAAAATAATAGTTGAAAGAATAATAACGAATTACATTGCCCTCTGAGATACCAAACTCCTGTTTTATATTTCTTGTATAGATTATAGATTCAGCCCATTTTCAAATTGTAAAGGTTAGATAAAAATAAGAATATTATTTGACTTATATTTTCTTATTATATTTGAAAAATGCCGACTAGAATTAATCTATGCATTTCGTAATACATATAAATACATTTAAAAAAAAACAAAAACCGACTTCAAAAGAAAATTAACTAAAAAGCATGAAATAATATTTTGCTACAATTAAATACTTTTTATGAAGTCGGTGCCAAGCGAAAGTGAAAATATTTTGTGAGGTACATTGATGAGTTATACTTCGCTGTTCAAATTGGCACCGACTTCATAAAAAGTATTTAATTGTAGCAAAATATTATTTCATGCTTTTTAGTTAATTTTCTTTTGAAGTCGGTTTTTGTTTTTTTTTAAATGTATTTATTTTACAATTTTCAGTGATGCAATGGCTGTAATTGCTAATGAGTTATCCTACAGCTGTTTTAACACTTTTTTAACCATTCTTCATAACAATATTTGTACTCCGCCCTGTATGTCAGCTATCATTAATGTCAAACTGGTGTGAGCTACCTTATATAATTATTTCTTGCTTTTTACTAACCATCCTGTAAGCTATAATTACATCGACGCTATATTTTAACCATCTTGCATAGCAAATCTTATGAAGACGAATCTCACTCTTACGTGGTTACCAAATCACCCTGTATTGAACACCTTTAAATTACAAATCAGTTTTCTTGATTGTTGTAAACTGTCAATAACTTTTTTAATTACTTAATATCTCTGCAAAACGATTTTCTCAAATATGAGACCCTAACCAATAGATTTGTATCCATTGAAACTTCTAAATAGGAATATTTCATCGAATTGCCTTTTTTCCAGAACTCAATTACATATATATATATATACATATATTTATGCATATATAAACAAACCTCGTTCGTATTATAGCTTTAGATTACTCCTATTTGATAACAATTTTATATCTTAACCGAGATGAAGATACTTTAATTTTTAATCGAAAGTCCTCTTTGCAGATAAACCTTGTCTACAGTTAATACAAATTGACGTAGAATGATTACTGTTTATGTTTTATATGTATTAGACCATGTAAAAATTATGTTTGCGAAGAATTTTTTTTTCTCTTAAAATTATGAATACACATTGTAGTTTCATATTAACTGACACTTATTTTGATTAACTCTTCTTATTTATAATTTACCGCAAGTTCCTAATAGTTAATACCAGTAACTCAAATCTTATAATACCGGAGACTCACCAAGACATAGAATGTAATAAGAAAAAAATAGGTAAAAAGTTTTTTGCCTTTCTATAAGAAACGATACAAGCTATGTTATTCGAAAAAAATTTCTGACCATTTTGAGATATCACGGAAGTAATCCAACCTTTTTTCAATTCGTCCCACGTTCCGAATAAAATTTTTCAAATTTTATAATAATACCGGCTCCTCCACCAAGGCATAGAGCATATGTGAATAGGTAAAAATAGTTTTTCCCCATTTTTCTAAGAACCGGTAAAAGCTATTTTAATGAAAAAAATATGGGACCACTTCGCTATATCCCCACACAGGATCCCGTAAAATGGTCGAAATTCCTCGAGCCGTTTCCGAGTAATCGGTGAACAAACATAAAAAAAAAAGCAACATAGATACAGACGAATTGAGAACCTCCTTCTTTTTGAAGTCGGTTAAAAAATATTGCTAGTTCTATCTGAAACAACTAAGTTTTAATATGTTAATTAGAAACAAAAAACTTTGAGGTAATTATTAAAACTTCGAGCAACAGATTTTGAAGAAGAAGCGAGTTGAATACAAAACCAGAAGAAACGGTAACAACACGTGGTCCATAAAGCTGGTTACAATTTTTCGTTAGATTCAATACCTTATTAAAAGAACATAATTCATAATACAATTATTTATCCGAATAATGACTACCAACAGTAGTCGTTTTTAAACATATTGTTGGAAAGCTTATACATCCTAGATAATTACACCTTACACCATTTCCAAGTTTTTAAATCACAACATTTGTAAACCTTTGCCGCAGTAAGGATAATATTTAATATTTTCATCCATTTCAAAACTCTGACAGTTTGAAAATTTAAGCACTACAAATTTGGAAAAAAATTCATAATTTGGGGGTTGTTTGCATTCGTTACAATAATTTGAAAGTAATCGTGTTATGTATCCTTGAAGAGCTTCTAAATCGTAGATTAGGCTGTCAGTTTTGAAAATGAACAAAATCACATAATATAGACAAACTGGGAAATTAAGGGGGTTGTTTGCATCCTTTCCAAAATTTTTAATGTAGTATTTTAAAGCTCGTAAATCGTAGATCATGATGGTATTTTTCAAAATTTATAAATCATAAAATTTGAAATAACTGCATAATTGGGGGTGGTTTGCACCCCTTCCAGTAATTTGAATGTTGTCGTGTAATATACCGTTGGAAAGCTCGTAAATCGTAGATCATGCTGGTATTTTTTAAAATTTATAAATCATAAAATTTGAAAAAACTGCATAATTGGGGGGTGGTTTGCACCCCTTCCAGTAATTTGAATGTTGTCGTGTAATATACCGTTGGAAAGCTCGTAAATCGTGGATCATGCTGGTATTTTTCAAAATTTATAAATTATAAAATTTGAATAAACTGCATAATTGGGGGGTGGTTTGCACCCCTTCCAGTAATTTGAATGTTGTCGTGTAATATACCGTTGGAAAGCTCGTAAATCGTGGATCATGCTGGTATTTTTCAAAATTTATAAATCATAAAATTTGAAAAAACTGCATAATTGGGGGGTGGTTTGCACCCCTTCCAGTAATTTGAATGTTGTCGTGTAATATACCGTTGGAAAGCTCGTAAATCGTGGATCATGCTGGTATTTTTCAAAATTTATAAATCATAAAATTTGAAAAAACTGCATAATTGGGGGGTGGTTTGCACCCCTTCCAGTAATTTGAATGTTGTCGTGTAATATACCGTTGGAAAGCTCGTAAATCGTGGATCATGCTGGTATTTTTCAAAATTTATAAATCATAAAATTTGAAAAAACTGCATAATTGGGGGTGGTTTGCACCCCTTCCAGTAATTTGAATGTTGTCGTGTAATATACCGTTGGAAAGCTCGTAAATCGTAGATCATGCTGGTATTTTTTAAAATTTATAAATCATAAAATTTGAAAAAACTGCATAATTGGGGGGTGGTTTGCACCCCTTCCAGTAATTTGAATGTTGTCGTGTAATATACCGTTGGAAAGCTCGTAAATCGTAGATCATGCTGGTATTTTTTAAAATTTATAAATCATAAAATTTGAAAAAACTGCATAATTGGGGGGTGGTTTGCACCCCTTCCAGTAATTTGAATGTTGTCGTGTATTATACCGTTGGAAAGCTCGTAAATCGTAGATCATGCTGGTATTTTTCAAAATTTATTAATCATAAAATTCGAAAAAACTGCATTCTTGGGGGGTTGTTTTCACCCCTTGAACATTTTTAGATGTTTATGTGCATTACACCAGGAAAGAGCTCGTAAATCGTAGATAATTTTAATAGATTTTAAATTTAAAATTAAAATTCAATCTTTTTTCGGGTGTGGTTTTGGCCCCTTAGACAAATTTAGGGGTTGACGTTCAATACGTCAATTAAAAGCTCGTAAATAGCTCCTAATTTGAGACGCTTCACAAAATTTTTTTGTTTGTTTTTCTGAGATGGCGGTGCTAACTTTACGTAAAGTTAGCACCGAAAATAGTTTTTTGAACTTTTTCCATAGTAAATATTGAGCTCAAAAATCAATTTAGGTAAAAATCAAGAGCTCCTAAATAGCTCGTAATTCTCATATGTTTTCAGTCGGCATTCAACCTTCAGAAAATATAAGTCAAATAATATTCTTATTTTTGTCTAACCTTTACCATTTGAAAATGGGCTGAATCTATATTCTATACAAGAAATATAAAACAGGAGTTTGATATCTGAGAGGGCAATGTATTTCGTTCTTATTATTTCAACTATTATTTTTGTACCCACAATAATCAAATTATTCATAGCAAACCAAAAATACAAATAGGAAGACATAAGAGATCAAAGGTACTTGAATGAATTAAACAAATTTGTTGTCTCGCCATCTAGGTGCCAATATTCCTACCTGTAACTAATAACTCAGTAAAATTTCCATAGATGGACGATTTCACATTTGAAATTACTGGTTTAATGTCATAAAATATATTAGAATTTTTTGTAAAAATGTTTATTGATAATAAATATATACGTAACTACTACTTATTGAGAGAAATTCAACGTACTTGAATTTCAAAACGAAATTTTCTTAAATCAAATGATAGCGATTAATTGTATAATGAAGTATATTATATATGAGTTTGAACGTAAGGGATGAGTACAGAGTGGCGTATATTACTTATGTGATTCAAGAATTTAAGTAACCCCTGCAATAGAAAATACCACATTACGAATTTTTTACTGCTTTAATAAAATATATTGCCTCGACTAGAACCAGTGGCACCAATCAAATATTAGATAACAATTATCAGAGAACTGTTTTCAATATATTCACATAATCAGAGTATTCAAATTTATTTTTTCATGCTACAGAAAAGGACATTACAAACAGCGGCAAGAAGGCTTGTTCGAATGTTTCATCAAAAGATAAAATGAAAATTCTTTAATAGGCCAAAAATAACGTTCTTTTTCATTACTGAGTATCCTTATTGGCAAAACTACATTATTGATGTACAAACCGCATAATGAATTAATTAATTGAGAAACAAATTTTGTGAGTTAATCCAGCACTGAAAAATTTAGTTTCCTCAAGTTCTTGTTGTTTTCTTAAGTATAGGAACTTACAATCTTATTATAATTTGAAAAAAACCGCACAATTGGGGGTGGTTTGCACCCGTTCCAGTAATTTGAATGTAGTCGTGTAATATACCGTTGGAAAGCTCGTAAATCGTAGATCATGCTGGTATTTTTTAAAATTTATAAATCATAAAATTTGAAAAAACTGCATAATTGGGGGGTGGTTTGCACCCCTTCCAGTAATTTGAATGTTGTCGTGTAATATACCGTTGGAAAGCTCGTAAATCGTAGATCATGCTGGTATTTTTTAAAATTTATAAATCATAAAATTTGAAAAAACTGCATAATTGGGGGGTGGTTTGCACCCCTTCCAGTAATTTGAATGTTGTCGTGTAATATACCGTTGGAAAGCTCGTAAATCGTGGATCATGCTGGTATTTTTAAAAATTTATAAATCATAAAATTTGAAAAAACTGCATAATTGGGGGGTGGTTTGCACCCCTTCTAGTAATTTGAATGTTGTCGTGTAATATACCGTTGGAAAGCTCGTAAATCGTAGATCATGCTGGTATTTTTTAAAATTTATAAATCATAAAATTTGAAAAAACTGCATAATTGGGGGTGGTTTGCACCCCTTCCAGTAATTTGAATGTTGTCGTGTAATATACTGTTGGAAAGCTCGTAAATCGTAGATCATGCTGGTATTTTTTAAAATTTATAAATCATAAAATTTGAAAAAACTGCATAATTGGGGGGTGGTTTGCACCCCTTCCAGTAATTTGAATGTTGTCGTGTAATATACCATTTGAAAGCTCGTAAATCGTGGATCATGCTGGTATTTTTAAAAATTTATAAATCATAAAATTTGAAAAAACTGCATAATTGGGGGGTGGTTTGCACCCCTTCCAGTAATTTGAATGTTGTCGTGTAATATACCGTTGGAAAGCTCGTAAATCGTAGATCATGCTGGTATTTTATAAAATTTATAAATCATAAAATTTGAAAAAACTGCATAATTGGGGGGTGGTTTGCACCCCTTCCAGTAATTTGAATGTTGTCTTGTAATATACCGTTGGAAAGCTCGTAAATCGTGGATCATGCTGGTATTTTTCAAAATTTATAAATCATAAAATTTGAAAAAACTGCATAATTGGGGGGTGGTTTGCACCCCTTCCAGTAATTTGAATGTAGTCGTGTAATATACCGTTGGAAAGCTCGTAAATCGTAGATCATGCTGGTATTTTTTAAAATTTATAAATCATAAAATTTGAAAAAACTGCATAATTGGAGGGTGGTTTGCACCCCTTCCAGTAATTTGAATGTAGTTGTGTAATATACCGTTGGAAAGCTCGTAAATCGTAGATCATGCTGGTATTTTTGAAAATTTAATAATCATAAAATTCGAAAAAACTGCATACTTGGGGGGTTGTTTTCACCCCTTAGACATTTTTAGATGTTTATGTGCATTACACCAGGAAAGAGCTCGTAAATCGTAGATAATTTTAATAGATTTTAAATTTAAAATTAAAATTCAAAATGTTTTCGGGGGTGGTTTTTACCCCTTAGACAAATTTAGGGGTTGACGTTCAATACGTCAATTAAAAGCTCGTAAATAGCTCCTAATTTGAGACGCCTCACAAAATTTTTTTGTTTGTTTTTCTGAGATGGCGGTGCTAACTTTACGTAAAGTTACTAGAATTTGTTGTTAATAGGGTAACAGAATTTAAATAATTTTTTTATCAAAATAATTGACGTCAGATTGTGAGATTCCATAAAAGATTGGACTCATAGAATTTATTCAGTCCATACTTGATGGAGATTTATTATGAGAATTAACTGACACTAATTTCAACTGAAATTTTCATTAATTATATAAATTATAAATTTATTTTATGAAACTTTTCACAGCGTTCAATATCTTCATCGGGAATTGATTATGTACCTCTGAGGTTCCGAAGAGTGCTATCGTTTTGAAACTAATTGATTTCACAACATTTCGATAGCTTTAGATCTGCTCCCATCATCGTTGAATGATGTATAATTTAGATCTGTGGCATTCTTAAATGCTTATGAACTCATGTTTCAAACAAACGGCGTGTAATAATTTCAAAACTTGCACAAATAGCAACAATTTTTCGCAAAGAACAACAGAAGAATTGTTCACAGGAACGAATCTACCTATTTTGTTGAATTATGGTGGGTTTGTATTACTTATACTGATGTCAGTAGGTCACAAGTATCAGTGTTTAGTGTCTAAATTGCCCTTTAAGCAATTTATGGCAACAACTAGTTTTGCGTGTCTTAGTCAAAATTGTAGATCACAAATTAATTCTAAACATACCCATACATTATTTTTCACACATATCAACAATATTAGTAAAACAAATGATTTGAAGATTTTATGTTACGCTGTTGAAGCATTAACAATTTATTGCAAAAATAAATAAATAGTCGCGATATTTTAATTTTGTGATCAATAAAAATGAAGGCTAAATTAGTATGTTTGGTAATAATATTTTTATATGTATAATATACCACAACAGGCTTCAGTAAAAAAGCCCAAAATATTTACCAAGGAACTGCCAGTTTCTATTATAAATAAAATAATGTCATTATAGGTTAACTAAGAGACAAAACAAAAACAAATTGAAAAAAAAATCTCGCATTAGTTGGCCTTGACTCCAACGATTTTTTTATAAAGAATACAGTACTAGTAGGGATAGGGTCACTTGAGCCCAGCCCCTCCACTTCCACTTTTGAGTCACGTGACGTCATAAGCTGCGTTCTGATTGGTCGGTTCAAATTTGGCGGGAAATTCAAAATTGAAGAGGTGGCACCATCATACGGCGTTAATCATAAAGAAACAGCCCTGACCGGGGATCGAACCTAACGGTAAGGTGGCTAACCTAACGGGAGGAGACGTCGGGACACCTAACGGCAAGGGCGCTAACCTAACGGGACTGCCGGGAGGAGGCGTCAGGACTTCTGTCGGGCGTCGGGACGGGTCGGCTGGGAACGGGAGCGGTCGTAGGTCGGGGGTTACGCGGGGTCGCGGTGGCATGCGGTGTGTAGGGAATGCGGTGGCATGCGCTGCGTAGGGAATTCCCAGGCGATCGGCCGGGTGCTTCCGTCGGGGGTGCGTGACGTCATTCGGGAAACGGACTGGCTCGTGTCGGGTGCTTGTTGCATGGTGTATCACAGTAGGGTGCATTGGCCGTTGCATATACAGTGGCGAAACACATCTTAAGAACATATTCAATGGGATGACCGAAACGTATTTTGAACAATGAAATAAATTATCATATGCGCGAGAGCGGCAACTCCTTCGAGTCTCTGCTTTCTTCGGATAAACCAGGGCCACGAGGGCGCCTAGTCCGGGCATTAGATCTCTTAATATAGATAATTCGGCAATTTTAAGCAAAAAAATGTACCGAAAATGCATCGCAAATAATTAATAGGTTCCCAAATATTTGGTAATTAGCATTTCATTACAAATAATAAAATAATTCAGATTCAATGAAGGCAATAACAAAAGATAAGCGAAACCGCAACAGCATGTTGGTGAACTGATAACCATGCGAAACTCGAGCACTGGTTGAAAGTGCAGTGGCTGATTGATTGTAAACAAGGAAATCGTTAATTATAAAAGTAGATGCGGTTTTCATTGAAGAGATAATGGTAGTTAATAATGTAAAAAATAAATACGTAAATGAGGAATAATAACTGCGCCTTGAATCGTTGGATTTTGTATCGAGTGGCGGGTAATTCGGAAAGAATACCGTTGGAGAAATGGTTGGAACCACTACAAAAGCTAGAAACGGACCGTAAAAACGACTGGAACCGTAGAAAACGCAGTAGGAATTGGTTGGAGCCAATACAAATGCTAGAAACGGCCCATAGAAACGACTAGAACCATAGAAACGGCTGGTTGAAGCCACTACAAAAGCTAGAAATGGCCCATAGAAACAGCTGGGCCAGTAGAAACGACTGGTAGAATGGTTGAAGCCACTACAAAAACTAGAAATCCGCCGTAGAAACGACAGGAACCGTAGAAATGACTGGTTGGAGCCAATACAAATGCTAGAAAAGGCCCATAGAAACGACTAGAACCATAGAAACGGCTGGTTGAAGCCACTACAAAAGCTAGAAATGTCCCGTAGAAACGACTGGTACAGTAGAAACGGCTGGTATAAATGGTTGAAGCCGCTACAAAAACTAGAAACGTCTCGTAAAAAATACTGGGCCAGTAGAAACGACTGGTAGAATGGTTGAAGACACTACAAAAACTAGAAATGACCCGTAGAAACGACTAGAAACTTAGAAATGGCTGGTTGGAGCCGCTACAAAAGCTAGAAATGGCCCGTAGAAACTACTGGGCCAGTAGAATCGACTGGTAGAATGGTTGAAGCCACTACAAAAACTAGAAATGAGCCGTGGAAACGACAGGAACCGTAGAAATGACTGGCTGGAGCCGCTACAAAAGCTAGAAATGTCCCGTAGAAATGACAGGAACCGTAGAAATGACTGGTTGGAGCCGCTACAAAAGCTAGACATGGCCAGTAGAAACTACTGGGCCAGTAGAAATGAGTGGTAGAATGGGTGAAGCCACTACAAAAACTAGAAATGACCCGTAGAAACGACTAGAACCATAGAAACGGCTGGTTGGAACCGCTACAAAAGCTAGAAATGTCCCGTAGAAACGACTGGTACAGTAGAAATAGCTGGTAGAAATGGTTGAAGCCGCTACAAAAACTAGAAATGACCCGTAGAAACGACTAGAACCACAGAAACGGCTGGTTGGAACCGCTACAAAAGCTAGAAATGTCCCGTAGAAACGACTGGTACAGTAGAAATGGCTGGTAGAAATGGTTGAAGCCGCTACAAAAACTAGAAACGTCTCGTAAAAACTACTGGGCCAGTAGAAACGACTGGAAGAATGGTTGAAGCCACTACAAAAACTAGAAATGACCCGTAGAAACGACTAGAAACTTAGAAATGGTTGGTTGGAGCCGCTACAAAAGCTAGAAATGGCCCGTATAAACTACTGGGCCAGTAGAAATACGACTAGAAACTTAGAAATGGCTGGTTGGAGCCACTACAAAAACTAGAAATGACCCGTAGAAACAGGAACCGTAAAAACAACGGGTAGAATGGTTGAAGCCACTACAAATGCTAGAAACGGCTCGTAGAAACGACAGGAAATGGCTGGTAAAATAATGGGAGCCGCTACAAAAGCTAGAAATGTTCCGTAGAAACGACTGCGTTAGTAGAAATGGGTGGGAGAATGGTTGGAGCCGCTACAAAAGCTAGAAACGTCCCGTAGAAACGACTGGGCCAGTAGAAACGGCTGGTTGAAACCGTACAAAAGCTAGAAACGTCTCGTAGAAACGACTGCGTCAGTAGAAACGGCTGCTGGCAATGGTTGGAGCCATTACAAACGCTAGGAACGACTGGCACAGTAGAAACGGTTGGTAGAATGGTTGAAGCCACTACAAATGCTAGAAACGGCTCGTAGAAACGACAGGAACCGTTGAAACGACTGGTAAAATGATTGGAGCCGCTACAAAAGCTAGAAATGTCCCGTAGAAACGACTGCGTCAGTAGAAATGGGTGGGAGAATGGTTGGAGCCGCTACAAAAGCTAGAAACGTCCCGTAGAAACGACTGGGACAGTATAAACGGCTGGTTGAAACCGTACAAAAGCTAGAAACGTCTCGTAGAAACGACTGCGTCAGTAGAAACGGCTGGTAGAATGGTTGGCCCCACTACAAAAGCTAGAAACGATCCATAGAAACGGCTTGGCCTGTTGAATGGCTGAAGGCCCGTAGAAACAACTTAGTCTGTAGAAACGACTGAAAACGTAGAAACGACTAGAACTATCCATAGAAACGCAAGGAAATAAACATAAATACCTTGATGTTGATATATCATATGCTGCTCTGAAATAAAATTGTAAATACAAGACACTGTTTTACTGTACCAAAAGTACTTCTGATTAGAACATTATTATCTTGCTCTCTCTCTCTAGCTTCATTTATTAAAGAAAGAGATCGGAAATCTGATAAGAACGCCCTGTAAACAGGGCCTTCCGGTCATGACGTCATAAGCTGCACTCTCATTGGCTGACCACCTGCTAACCATCAGTTTGTTTATCTTATATTCTTATAAAGAACAGATATGTCCTGATTTCAAAGTTTCCAAAGCAGGATTCCGTTTCATATTTGAGGAGTGTCTTTATGCCACTAGAAATACTAGAAATGGTGGGAGCCGCTACAAAGGGTAGAAATGTTTGAAACCGTTACAAAGGCTAGGGCTATAGAAACGACAGGAACCGTAGAAATGACTGGTGAGGATAAACAAAGTCACTACAAATGCTAGAAACTGTTGCTATAAATGGTTTGAAGCAAATCCGTTGCAAAAAATAGAGCTAGGAATGTTGGAAATGGGATAGTGGGAATAAATATATAACTTTTTGTAAGCCAGAGGTAGGAACAAACAAATCTTTTCTAAGACAGGTACTCAATTTTTCAGTGGCACATAAAAACTTTTTTCTACGTGCACAAAAATTTAGACATCAAAAAGAAAACATCAATCGTTTGCTACAACAAACAAATGTTTCTATCACATGTAACTTTTTCTAAGACAGACGTCAGTACAAACAAATGTTTTCTAAGTACACAAAATGTATGTTTCTCCCAACAAATTGTGGATATGAGAGTAAAATGAACAAAGTATTTGAAAAATTTCACAGGTGTTTTACCTATATGTCTCTAACAGCACCTTATAAATGCTAGAAAACTGATAGTAGAAACGTTATACCAGAAGCAAGAATGATGGAAATGATTGGTACAGGAATGCTACAAATGTTAGAAATGGGACCCCTGCAAATACTAGAAATAACAGATACAGGGACGTTACAAATGATAGAAATGATATGAATGCTAAGAACAATCCCAACGCAAATAACTGCGATAGACTGCTGTATTTAATTAGTATCCGCAATAAGGACGATGACGTAAGTTGTATATGAAGCAACAAGATGTCCAATTGCCTATCGAAAATTTCGACTTTGTTGAAAAATTATTGTCATCAGCAAGTCGACACGGACAATTGTTACCAAATTCTTAAAATAATATTGATTGTTGTACTGTTTTTTATCGATTTAAGTGCTTCAACAGCGTCTTAATATTATAATATTATTAGTATACGCTTTTATAACGAACCAAAGCAGATAAAAGGAACTTGTGAGTGTGTTTTCAGAGATCTAAGGAAATATGGCAATGTTGCTCCATCACTTTAATCATATGACTAAAATGACGCATTTCCGAGATCTAGGGAAATATGGAAACCTGGCAATCATGGACCCCCTTAGAGGGCTTTCCGGTCATGACGTCACAACTAATTTCCAGAGGTACGTTGTAGCAAACAACCTCAAAACGGAGATAACAAAACTATCGTCTCATCAAAAGTTTCTCTTAAAAAAATGCAACTCAACAAACAAGGTAATTTAACGCGCATATGAAACGTAGGAACAATTTGCTTCATTTATGAATTACTAATAAATTAAAAATATTCTTAACTGCTAATTTCATTTAAATAATAAACATAAATAAGGTCACTTGACAAAGTTATTATAGAACAAAGACGAAGCTCATACTTACAGCCCTGCCAGACCACTAGAAGGCTTTCATGCAGGATTATGGCTTGCTAGCTTTCGACATGTTGAAAGACAAAGCAACGAACCACCACACGCAGCCGAAACTGAGAATTTGTCACTGGAGAACACTACTAGACCCAGTCACAACCAAAACAACCCCGTAGCAGAAAAAAGACAAGTTCAATTCATCATTCCACATGCTTTTAACCCTGCTTTGATATATACAATGAAGATAAAACAGCCAAAGCATTCCAAAGTTTGTAAACGGAGCCACAAAAAAATTCGTAGCATCAAATTAATATGTTTTCAGATAATTATATGCGTATTAAATAATCTAGTGCAAGACATAATGGTTGAGATTATTTCATTATTTATCATAGCTGAATATTCAGTTCAAAAGGCAGCCATTCAACATTGCACACAGACAACAACACACCACCGAAAAAAGAAAATTATTTAAAAGAAATGTTGTAAAATACTGAGTAGAAATTCTTGTTAAATTGAAATTAATCCTACAAATATTCTAAAGATATACGATGTTTGTGCTTTATTTGATATCTGCATCACTATCAATTATTGCGGTTTTTTAACCTTGGTGAAGATTTTAGCTAAGGTTATAATTTGTCAAAACAGAAGTATCCATTAGAAATGAATTTATTCTTATCTTAGAGTATCAATCAATCATTTGAAATACTGTAAGGGTGTTTGATGTAACAATATTGTTCTTCCAATAACACTTTGCTCTGAATTAAATTACTGTTGGTGGAAAGAGTTGTCAATCTAAACTGTGAAATAAAAGTCATATGGTTTAAATATTTTTATATTGAATCATGTAGATACAGAATTGAACATGGAGGGTCTGTCACATAGAACAGGCCAGAAAATTTTGGTCAAGAATAGGTGGACTTCATTGTCAAGAAACAAAAGCCCTTAAACCATGTGTTGGCATGTCATCCTTCAATATCAATGTGAATAACACGAATTTATTTGTAAGATGTACGAGTGTGAGATAATAGAAAATATATTCCTATGTACGAGTGTATACATAATGAATAACATTTAAGAAAACGTAACCAACCTATTAAACTACACACATATAAATTTAAAACTAGCAACTCACAGGGTTACAATTGTGAACACACTAGAAGCAATATAAGACAAAAGAAAGCTGTAACCAGCCTTCGTGTTATCCAATTATAATTATCGGTCAGCATCGATCTTTATCACAACAAATAACGGAAACATAATCCATAAGTTTATAAGCATATTGTATGAAATTAAAAAGTTTACTTCAACCATATATATATATATATATATATATATATATATATATATATATATATGAATCATGATGCTAGGATATTGCTTTAAAAATGTCAACGTAAAAAGCAGCTACCTTTAAATGATATACCATTGAAATAAATTGTAATCAGGATCAATTCAATCATACATACTTTAGCATTGAATAAAAATTTTCTGTAATGTAATACACTCATGATTGGTAAAATAATCCATATAATGAATACAATGTATGGAAAAGTCACTTACTCTCTTTGATGGATTTTCTCAAAATGATTTAGGACAAAGAGAAATATATAAGACAAAAACATTCTGCACTGGAACTACATTATAAAAGCTTTCGATCCAACTTTCATGTAGTGAAAATATTTACACTACACGAACGCCACTCTTACATTAAATGAGTAAACTAATGAAGTCTTTCTATAACGCTTACAAAACCAGCAATGATAGTTATTATAATAATTCAATTGCAGAAAGTTAAGCATGAAGAATTACAAAACATGGTTGGTTATTTAAAACGTTTTCGGACTTTGCTGAAACAGTAAAAAATTTGAATGGGCTTAAATAATAAACATTCTAATAGACTTCAAAGGGATGACATTGTTTCATGATTTCAAAAACTTGTTCGAACTGGGATCAAAACTAACAAATAGCATAAAGATATATTGATGTTTCTGGACTATGTTCAAGTTCAGAATTAGTAACATTTTGAAGAAAATACCTATACTTAAAGTGAATACTATGAATCATAAATATTTTAATACTAAAAATGAAATTATTGATCAGGGAACAGACTTGCGAGAATGGTTTGATAATCACTTAAAGGATCCAATTACAAATTCCCTCGAAGAATTTTTCTGTCCAAAACAACCATTTGATGAATGAGTTGGCTAAACTTAAGCAGATTGTGATACAAGTAAAGAATACCGCTGAGGCTGAGATAATACAAATGCAAAAAGAACGACTACAAGTGGAAGAAGAGAGAAGCAAAGCAGATCGTTATCGTATGCGAACTGATGAGGAATGAGTTAATGCTGAAAAAGAACGTATTCAAGCTGAGGAAGCACGAGCCAAAGCCGAACTGCATCGAGTTCGATTAGAAGAAGAATCTGTCAAGGCATCATGAGGTTCTGAACGTTTTTTCTCACAGAATATAGTCTCAGGTAGTGAAACGCTTGAGGAACGAAGTAGTTCATCGTGTAGCTCCCAAGTCCATCAAACGCAAAAAACAGAGATGAATGGTTCTGTTAGCTCTTAGTAATAAGTAACCAACCAATGATGAACATGAGTAGCTTATGACGTCATAGTAAAAGGGCAGGTTAGGTTCGGTCGATCCTAACCTACCCTAACCTCAACTCCTTCAATCGATCTTAACCTAACCTCAGTTGATACCTTCTAACCTCCCTGTTTGAAGGGCCTCCCTGCCCTTTTACTATGACGTCATAAGCTACTCATGTTCATCATTGGTTGGTTACTTATTACTAAGAGCTAACAGAACCATTCATCTCTGTTTTTCGCGTTTGATGGACTTGGGAGCTACACGATGAACTACTTCGTTCCTCAAGCGTTTCACTACCTGAGACTGTATTCTGTGAGAAACAACGTTCAGAACCTCATGATGATGTTCCGATGCCTTTACAGATTCTTCTTCTAATCGAACTGGATGCAGTTCGGCTTTGGCTCGTGATTCCTCAGCTTGAATACGTTCTTTTTCAGCATTAACTCATTCCTCATCAGTTCGCATACGATAACGATC
Organism: Octodonta nipae; assembly: GCA_034190945.1. Taxonomy (NCBI): domain Eukaryota; kingdom Metazoa; phylum Arthropoda; class Insecta; order Coleoptera; family Chrysomelidae; genus Octodonta; species Octodonta nipae. The sequence goes on from CM067223.1 coordinate 49,489,981, forward strand.
TGCTTTGCTTTTCTCTTCTTCCACTTGTAGTCGTTCTTTTTGCATTTGTATTATCTCAGCCTCAGCGGTATTCTTTACTTGTATCACAATCTGCTTAAGTTCAGCCAACTCAGTCATCAAATGGTTGTTTTGGACAGAAAAATTCTTCGAGGGAATTTGTAATTGGATCCTATAAGTGATTATCAAACCATTCTCGCAAGTCTGTTCCCTGATTATGTAAGTTAAACACCCATACCTAGTAACCCATGATGATTTCCATTTGGTATAGAACATATAAAAACCTAAGACCCACCTATTGTTAATTAATATTAGGTAAATACACTTTTGGACATTTATTTCCATTAATTGTAATAGAAATCTTGAAAATACATTGACAACTTTTCTGAGTGAATGAAATGTCAAAATTTAAATCAAAATCGCCAGGCCAGGATTGCCATATGACCCTATTTATCGCTAATCACGATCTGTGCATAGTATCACGATTCTTGTAGTAGTAATTATCAAATTATATGAAACTTACCCGCCAAAAATAGCAAGATAAAATTAACTTTTTATAACCCCCAACACCTCTAAAACGTAAAAAACATTCATATTCTGGACTTGTTACGTTTGGATTTCATACCTAAGACAACTACACACAGAAAATCTGTCCAGCTGTTTGGATGTTGAAAAAGTATATATTCCTAAAATCTGATCTTAGTGCCATCTACCTGATCTAATTGTGAATCTAATACATAAAAAATTCCATTAAAATCGGTACAGAAATTTAGGAGTTCAAGTCCAATTGTGAATATAAGCTATCCAGGGACCCCCACAAACACTCACAAAGTATTTCATCAAAAGCCGTCCAGTCGTTTAGGGACAGTTAAACAGACCATTTTGTCAAGTCGGAAATGAGCTGATGAGCTTCAAAGTTCAGAACAAATCTTAGTAAATTGTAGCTAAGAACCATCTCGATCACATTTGCTTTCATCTCCAAACACCCTATCCAAATCGGTCCATTCATTTAGGAGCTACGGTGCCACATACAGATACACAGAGACACACCTTCATACTTACAACAACTTATTGCGTCGGGGGTTAAAAAGAATGTAAAAAAAGTAAAAGGTTAAGTTAATAAAATATTATGAGACAAATTTTTCAAGTCAAACATAATTCTGATTTTAGTTGATTAACCATATTTACAATGCACTGAAAGTTGCAAACATGCGAGAGCCCAGTAAATCGGGATAATTATGCAATATAATTTTTCGTTGGTTCTATTTCAATAGCATGACTATGTAGAAAAAATTTAGGGAATGGTCAAAATTTGTTAGTTTTACGTTTAATTTAGTTTGTCTTAACATTTGAGACGTATGGTCTCAAATACCTTTACAATTTTCTGTTCAAGCAATCTGGCGGCACTGTTACAATTATTTGGTTGACATTGACAGTATGAACGTAAATAATATCTTTTTATTCTATTTGACTTTATTTCAAGAATGTGAACCAATATTAAAAATAAATTTTAGCACTGAAGGTCGTCGGTAACTACTAAACAAAACAAAAATAAAGAAAATCAGTTGAGGTTCAGAGGTGAAAATGATACCCAACCGTTTTGTCTTTGCCTTTTTATATATAGATATTGTAAACTGTAATTTCTGCAAAGTCTTGGATGAAGTTGGTGTCGCCCATTTTATATTATTTTCAGTTTTGTGAACGTATCGGAATCTTCTAATAAACTAGTAATGTTAGTACTATATCTTGTAATACGCACTCCTCGTATATTTATTTTGTTGTGTCACCAAATAAGTTGATTTATTCAATGTATATGAAATTATTCAACTCCACGTGAAATTTAACTATAATTCCTTTGCGCAGTTTTTATAAGCAGATAAATCATTAACTATTCTAATTCCAAATGGTCCGGCTAAAGTATGAATATTGAGCCTTTATTTGGAGTCGTTATTTCTCTCAGTGTAGAAAAGAGACGCCACAAACACTGTGAACATATATATAGAGCAGCAGTTTCTATTTTTTTGTCAAAATAGGTTGCTTGCTTCAGAGGCAAACTAAAAATTTAACAAAATAAACTTTACATAGATAGAAGTTCATATTTTTATTATTTTATACAAAGAGCAGTTGAAATCGGTGAATAATCTGTCAAAAAATTAATATATCTCTTGAGGGAGTATTAGCCGAACATCCTGCAATGCAATAATGATCCTCGTACAGTTTTCATATGTTAATAAACGCATGCAGCATAAAAACAAAATTAGATAGAAGTGTAATTAATATAACTAAAAATGCAAAATGTGGTTAATAAATTCATTTATTTTTGCTTCATGATAATATATGAAAAGTATTTTGTCATGGCATCGAACATAAATTGAATGTAAATGAAACCTATTTTGCCGAGTATTAAAAAAATAACAGACCAAATTTCTAAGTCTTCATAAAAAACATCATATGTCGCCACCAGATACGTACCTATATTTCACTAAGTCAATGAATCTCAATCTGCAGAAACCTTCATTCAAAAATTTGTTTGCTAATCAACAGATACTTTTCATATTGTCCAGCTATTGTATTTGTATTAATGTTTGATAAATGGCACAGTTACTAAATTGGTTAAATAACAATTAGCGCTCACTATAATACGCATTTACAAAAATAAGAGTTTCTCATTTTGTTATTAAAGGATTTATGTTCCCAGATATTAATATCAAATTAAAATATCTTTTTACAACATTTTTAGCAAAAAGAATTCTTCTTACGACGCCCTTCTTTGAAGCAGTCCTTCCGCGAATTAATAAATTCGTCTCCAAAAGTACGCCATATGCCTACTTCATGTATTCATTAATTCAATTAATATATACCTCTGAAACCAAGTTCCTACTGAATTCAAAATTTAGTAAGTAGCCTTTCGTCATTAGCAAAATGTATTTAAGTAATTCTTCATAAAAACTACATAATGCTAAACACTGAATTCATTTAAATAGCAAGATAATTATTTTTATAGACTTTTACGACAGTACTTACTTTGAAAAAAAATACTGATTCATATTTCGTAATTTGTTCTGTTAAATGAATGAGAAACAGATCCATACCAAATATTTTAAACAAATTATACATCTCGATTGACGACTTTTATTTACACCTTCCAAGTACACAATTTCACGAAATTTTACAAAGTCCTTCTTGGAGTTACCCTTTCCGTAAACTTCTAAATGTGTTTTATTTCACAATTACCTAATTATAACCGGCCAATACCTCAGCCTGTAAGTATCTACTACCCCAGCTAACTATTACGGCATTGCATTAAAGGATCTTTGAAACTAATTTATAGTATTAACTTAAATCTCATTCATTAAATTTGTGTCTAATTAAAAATTTATATAACTTTTAGTACTTAATAATACTTTGATATGGGAAAATTTATGATATATGCTCAAAACTATATTTTATTTATCTATTATGCAATAAATCTAAATTAATAATTTACTTATTTGTATTAGTTTCAAATTACAAAGACAACAACTGAGAAGTAATACAAATTCCAAGTTCTCAAATTCGCCTTGTACAAACTAAGATTTTTATTTAATGAATATGACATGGTATCGCCATCTGTTATTCCTATTTATATTACATATTAATGTCCTCAAAATATGCATGATATAAATTTATCCAAACTGGTCTCAAAATATGAGTAATATAACAACTTCTGAACTGTCCCCAAAGTGTGCGTTAGACATGTAACAGTTTGGGGCCCGTCCCCAAAGTATACAAATGTCCCCGAAGTATACAATAATCTGAAATTTTGTCCTCAAACTATGCGTCCCACAAATTGAGTTAATTGATAGTATTCAATTTTACTCTCCAAGATAGTGATAAGCAAATGTTTTTCAGCAATGTGTAATATAAAAATAAGTATGAGTAATTTATTAGCTAACATTTGTCACATGAATTATATCACCATCTTCCAAATAAACCATATAAACAATAGGCCAGGCAGATGGAGCTGACACAGCACTCTCAAGATCATATATAATAGAAACAACAGCGGGAGCAGCCAGTCAGCATCGGAACGTCGAGTCATATATATCTTTTTATATTTTATATCTTAATGTTTTACTGATTTAAATTGTACTTATTCAATAAATTGATTTTTAAAAAGGCGATATTGAGTACGTGTTACGTTATTGGCGCAGTCAGTAGGATAGTCCGAATTGTATCGAATCGATCGGTTCAAGTTCGTGTTTACGATTTGTCGGACACCGAAACCGTTAAGTTTGTGATCGATCAGTGTAGGTGTGAGTTCCGGAGTGAAGTGCCAATTTTTGGATTACGCGGTTCCATACTTCAACCTATCATTGTCATCACTGGAATTTGGGACAACCATCGCCCAAATTTGCAAGGAGCAGCCTTTGGAGAGGACAAGCATCGCCAAACCAATCGTCGCCCTTATATATAGTTCCACAACACAGGGATTTGGGACAAGCATCGCCCAAATTCGCAAGGAGTGTCTTTTGGCAAGGACAAAAATCGCCGACCTGAAAGCTACCCTTATAAAATGCTCTTTGTCGCAATTATAATGTAAGTGCAATAATTAATGTCTTGGAATAATTTGTCCACAATACTTGAGAATTTAGAAGATACTTTACCTTTAGCTGACTCACTAGATCCTCAAGAAACTATTGAACGTATTGATAATTCATATTTTTCTAATAGAAATATTTTAAGACCCCCTTTAATGCCTCAAACTAGTAATACAATGGCTCAATTTAAAACCGAATATTTACACTGCATCCCCGAATTCAACGGTGATCCTAACGAATTGAACAGATTTTTAAGTGTAAGTGAATCGATCATTACCTAGTTTTATGATAGAACCAATATTGATAGCTTTATTAATGCTTATCTGTTTAATAGTATAATTTCAAAACTAACAGGAAATGCAAAAACTTTAGTAAATATACAAGGTGCAACCACATGGTTAGATTTAAAATCACTTTTAACAAGAAACTTTTCTGATCAAAGAGACGAAGTATGCCTAATTCGTGATTTAGTTATGCTTCGACAAACACTTAACGAAAATGCTCAAAATTTCTATGATAGATGCTTAAACATTCTCAATTTACTCTGTAGTTATGTAAATGTACACAAGACTACCGAAGAAGCTAAACGACTTAAACGAGACCTTTACCAAAATTTGACTTTAAAAACATTTCTTTCTGGTCTTAAAGATCCTCTTGGCACAAATATAAGATGCATGAAACCATCGACACTTAACGAAGCTCTACAATTTGTCCTGCAGGAAGAAAATGTACATTATTTCCAAAACTTTTCAAACAGAAATTCATCTAAACCAAATCCAGTGCCTAATTTACAACGACCATCAAATCAACAAACTTTCTCAAACGCAAGTTATTCACAACAACCTTTCAGACAACAAAATTTTCAAAGAAATCTTTCAACACAACCAATTCCGACCCCAAACTTTCAAAGGAACCAATTCCCGTCGCAACCAATTAATATTCAACCCGATAAAAATTATGTACCCCCGAAATTACCATCAGGTTCAAAATTTTTTAAACCACTTCAACCATCAAATGTCTGGAGACCTAATCCAAATAGGCAAATTCCAGAACCAACTCCAATGAGTGGTATTTCACATAATACATCTCAAATACGACAACAACCATTTCCCTATCCCAAAAGGAGACCTGAACAACTTTTCAACACCGACACAGACGACGTCCCCCAAGAAGACAACTTAGGTTCAGTGCAAGATCAATATTACTTTGACGGAGAATGCGATAATCCTACAAATAACAATTATGATTTTCAATCAAATGTTGATGACGAAAATGAAAATTTTCCGATTTCACCTTCCGACAAAATTTTACAATAACAACACCTGTCATAACTTTTAACACGATTTCCTCAAATTCAAGCGAGTTACCATACATTACTATACCAAAATATAATTTAAAATTATTAATAGATTCCGGATCAACGAAATCATTCTTAGATCCTGACATTGCTTTCAAATTGTTTCCATATGCAATAAAAAATGATCCATTTATTGTTTCTACCGTATTCCAGAAATCAACGCACAAACATAGTGTATCTATTCCAGCTTTCGATATATTTAAATTAAAGAAACCTACAGATTTAAAATTTTACCTTTTCAAATTTCATGACGTTTTTAATGGTCTTAATCGGTATAGACAACTTAAAACTTTTGCAAGCTGTTATAAATTTTGAGACAGGATATTTAAATAGCCCTTATACAAATATCAAATTGAAATATCATCAAATAAACCATAATAATTGTCATTCAATAAAAGTCTCGCCACGATGTGAACAAGTTATTAAAATTAAAACCTCAATTGCGAATGGTGACATAGTAATACCTCATCAAAAATTTCAAAATTGCGAAATTCCTTCAAGTTTAACAAAAGCCAAAGATGGTTATGCTTTAACAACCATATTAAACAATACAACTGAATACGTTACTCTAGATTTTTCAAAACCTATCGAAGTAGAACAATTTAAAATGTCAGATTTTCAGCATATAAACTTAAATAATTTTAATCTCTCAAAGCCTAACGAAAAGATTGACATTTCAAAAATTAGAACAAGTCATATGAATAATGAAGAAAAGTCTCAGATCTTAAAATTATGTAAAGAATATTCTGATGTATTTTATCAAGAAGATACCCCACTGACCTTTACGAATAAAATCAAACATCAAATTCGCACATCAGACGAAATTCCGGTTTACAGCAAATCTTATAGCTATCCTTATATTCATAGAGCAGAAGTCCAAAACCAAATCACAAAAATGTTGGATTCAAACATCATACGTCATAGCAATTCACCATGGTCATCGCCGATTTGGATAGTGCCAAAAAAGACTGATGCATCTGGAAAGCAAAAGTGGAGAGTCGTAATCGATTTTCGAAAACTGAACGAGAAAACGATTGATGATAAATACCCACTCCCCAACATTACAGACTTGCTAGATAAGCTTGGAAAGTGCCAATATTTTACCACCTTGGACTTAGCCAGTGGTTTTCATCAAATCGAAATGGATAACAACGACATCGAAAAAACCGCATTCAGTACTGAACAGGGACATTACGAATTTCTTCGTATGCCCTTTGGACTGAAGAACGCTCCAGCGACCTTCCAACGGGTCATGGATAATATCCTGCGTGGCATACAAAACGAAAAGGCACTAACATATTTGGACGACATCATTGTTTTTTCATCATCTCTACAAGAACATATCGAACGATTAAAAGCCGTATTCAAAAGACTAAGAGAATCAAACTTTAAGATTCAATTAGATAAATCGGAATTTTTGAGAAAAGAAGTTGCCTACCTAGGGCACATAGTCACCCCCGAAGGCGTGAAACCCAACCCAGACAAAATCAGTGCAATCAAGAAGTTTCCAATACCCAAAACTACGAAACAAATCAAAGGATTTCTAGGACTTCTGGGATACTATCGCCGATTTATCAAAGATTTCGCCAAATTGACCAAACCTCTTACAAAGTGTCTTAAACAAGGTGCAAAGATCGAGCATAACGAAGAATTCATGACATGCTTTGAAACCTGCAAAAATATTCTCTCGAATGAACCTATCCTTCAATATCCAGAGTTTTCGAAAGAGTTCAATGAAACAACTGATGCTTCGAACGTCGCTCTTGGAGCAGTACTTTCCCAAGGACCTATTGGAAATGACCTACCAATAGCTTATGCTTCAAGGACTCTTAACGAAACGCAACAGAATTATTCAGTAATAGAGAGAGAACTCTTGGCAATCGTATGGGCTACCAAGACCTGGAGAAATTATCTCTATGGCAATAAAATTAATTTAATTTGTGATCATAAACCTTTGCAATGGCTATTTTCATTGAAAGACCCTACTTCCAAACTTATGAGATGGAGAATAAAGCTCGAGGAATTCGATTATAAGATTATCTACAAGAAGGGCAAGTTAAATTTAAACGCGGATGCGTTATCCCGGATCGAAATCCATGCCAAAGAATTCGACACATTTTGGAACCAGTTCGACGATATTTTAGGTGTCGACCCCAAAAATCGCGTAACTTTCAACTATCAACCTGAAAGGAATATTCAGAATGGTCAAGGCCCGAGCCAAAATCCCGCCGAAATTGAAGTCAACGATAATTCATCCATGATCGTCAACATAGGTGAACCCGAAATTCCCCAAGAACAAGAAGATCCGGCACCAATTCAAAATCCTGACCAGACAGACGATGGCACTGTACATTCAAACGCAGAACATCACCCGATAGTTGATATACCTATTTTAGACACCGCAGTCAATTATGGACAAAATCAAATTTTAATACAATCTGTCCATCATTCACCAGCAAGCCCAAAAATAACAACTCTGTTTGACAATAAACAACGAATAACCATTCAAATATCGGAAAACAACTTTGAAAAAGATGTTGTTAAATTTGTAAAGGAATATATTGCACCAGGTGTACAGTATTACTTGTATTTTGAAAACCCACAAATTTATGAACCATTTTCTGTTGCCTTGCAACGACACTTCATTTGGCCCTCATTAAGATTTAAGAGATGCATGAAAAAATTAATAGATGTGGAAGAAAATGAAGAAATAGAAAGAGTCATTAAAAACTACCACGAAGGAAAGTCAAACCATCGAGGTATCGACGAGACACTATCAAAAATCAAAGAAATATATTACTGGCCACTTATGAAAAAATCAATACAAACTTTTATCAATGAATGTGAAATTTGCCAACAAAGTAAATATGATCGAAACCCGGTTAAAATGCAACTTAATATCACACCAACAGCTGCAAAACCATTTGAAATAGTTCATCTCGATACTTTTACATTTGAGCAATCAAAATTTTTAACAATTGTTGATAGCTTTTCAAAATATGCTCAAGCATATCCTCTTGTTAGCGCAAATGCAACTGAAATTGCTGATAACCTTCTACGATTTTTCTCTCATCACGGTATTCCAAAATTATTTATTGTTGACAATGGAACTGAATTTAAAAATTCTGTCATATCAGAACTATTGAATCTTCATAAAATAAAAATTCATTTTTGTTCCCCAAATCATCCCCAATCGAATGGAATTATTGAAAGGTTTCATTCGACAATTATTGAACACTTGCGCATTTTAAATACACGCGGATTTTTGAAAACCCCTGTTAAAATGAAAATGATATATGCTATATTAGCTTACAACAATTCTTTGCATTCTGTTACTAAATTAAAACCCATCGACATAATCAACGGACATATCAGTAGTAATGACCCCTTTAACTTAGAAATAGACCGTGTAATATTAAACGACTATGTTAATCAACACAAAGACAAAGCAAAAGTTTTATATGAAAAATTAAATTCCCAGATGATAGCGCATAAAGAAAATTGAAATTGCAATTGCAAACTTAAACCGAGTTCGTGACAAACCGGAGATATTTCAACCGAACCAAAAGATCTTTATAAAAAAGCATATACGCCAGAAACACGCGAATAAGTTTGACAAATCTTGCAACCTTGTAAGTGTAAATGAAAACAAAAAGACTCTTTCCACAGAAAAACAACAGGAAGTTCACATGGACAATGTAAAACGACCTCTTAAGAAACCTTATACTTTTAGAGACTAAGATAGTTTTAATTGTTTTTCAGACTAACCGGCGTTTGCGGCTTCCAAGATAAAATTCTGCTAAGAAATCTTGACGATAACCCTGGCATTATACCACTACGACTTGGCTCAGCAAAACTAACAAAATATTCACATACTCTTATTCATTATTACGACTTGAATTTAATTGTTACTGAAGTAAATAAACTTCAAGACAAATCAGCAAAAATAATTAAGTTCATTGAAACTAATCCAACTTATAAAATGAGTGCTTCTAACTGGCTCAAAATCCTAGCATTTTTAGATGAAAGGGTAGAAAGTAAATTATTAGAAATAATTCCACATCCTCGTAGATTAAAAAGAGGTTTAATTAATGCAGTCGGTTCAATTTTTAAAGCAGTGGCAGCAGTACTTGTACTTGATGAAGAAGACGGTAAACGTTATGATAAATTAATTCAAGAACTACAAAATAATGAAAATAAATTGGCAGCAAACATAAAAAATCAAAATTCTTTAACTATTGCGTTAATAAATAAATTTAATAACACAATTAAGCAGATAAGTCATAATGAAGAACTTTTGGAAAAAAAGATTGGGCACATTGCCGCTATAGTCGAGGGTGCTCATTATAATATAAACAGTATGGTAATAATCGATGTTCTAAATCAAATTTCAAACATTTACGAAATTATATTATTGATCTTACAGGACATTGAAAATTCACTAATATTTGCAAAGCTAGGTACAATGCATCCTAGTATTATAAGAACGTCTGATCTGTTCAAAGAATTGGAATCATTGCAAACGAAATTTAATATTCAATTTCCAGTCAAAATTTCTTTAGAAAATACATTTCTCTTGGAAAAAACCATAACAGTAGATTGTTTCATTCTCAATAACAGAATTTCATACATATTACACGTACCTATTATTTACTCACAAACATTTGATTTGTACCACCTTTACTCTATTCCTATTCCTTATAAGAGTCAGTTCAAGGGAATAATTACAAAGAATAAATATTTGCTAACAAATAAATTGCACTATTCATTTAATGGCGAACCCTGCGTTGAGCTGAGACCACAAGACTTTCTCTGTAACAAAGTTGATCTCATGGACATAACAGACAAAAATCCTTGCGAAATCCAATTATTGAACATCCAAAATAGTTCTACTTGCCGCCAGGTTCCTATTGCTGTATCTCAGACGACCTTCAAAAAGTTAGAAAACAACAGGCAATGGATCGCAATCTTCCCTAAAGAAGAAACCGTGAGTTTGCGATGTCATCTACAACAAGAAGTAACCAAACTTAAAGGGACATTCCTCATAGACCTACCAATCAGCTGCCAAATTTCTACCAACATCGAAACACTGATCAACGAGAAGTACCCGGAGAGCTCCAGTCAACCAATCATGTTTCCAGAGTTCGATACGGATACGCCTCCTATCCCGACCAACTTCAGCATCTACTTGGAACACATTGAACTTGATGAACTGCAGACAATCAAGTCCGGATTCATCCAGAACCAACCAGCATTAGAGTTTACCTCTCCTCATTCCAGTATCAGCATCTGGACTATACTCACATATATTGTACTTGTGGCCATACTTGAATATTTTGGCTACATGAAAATGGTAACATGGTTTTCACGTCCAAAACCAAGGACCAGAGTGACCAAAGCACAACCTGTAGAAGAATTGGAAATCGATAATGTTCGCCTTCCTCCTTGTTAACATCGGAAGTCGAATCTGCGTAGGGAGGAATTATATCACCATCTTCCAAATAAACCATATAAACAATAGCCCAGGCAGATGGAGCTGACACAGCACTCTCAAGATCATATATAATAGAAACGACAGCGGGAGCAGCCAGTCAGCATCGGAACGTCGAGTCATATATATCTTTTTATATTTTATATGTTAATGTTTTAGTGATTTAAATTGTACTTATTCAATAAATTGATTTTTAAAAAGGCGATATTGAGTACGTGTTACGTTATTCATGTCTCAATAAAACAAATTTTGACGACACTTGTCTTGACAAATGTCACCTAATAAAATTAAAAGTGTCACTTGAAAAATAAAAGTGTCATACATATTAATGCCACCTACCTAATAAAAATCAAAAGTGCCTGTCACTTGAAAAATAAATAGTGTCATACACATTAATGCCACCTACCTAATAAAAATCAAAAGTGTCACATATATTGCAACCTAATAATAATAAAAAAATAAAAATAAAAGTGTCACAGATATAATTGTCACCTACTGGTTATTGCTGATTCTTTAGCAGACTTGACACATCTAGTTATGTGATCTCATGGTAACCCCCTCATGCCATTTTCAACTAAAACATGAAAAGTGTCCTGGGACCACGTTAGCTATACTACTTCTATGTTCGAAAAGTAAAGTTGCACCTATTAAAAAACTATCCATTGCAAGACTTGAATTATCTGCTGCTGTATTGCTTTCTAAATTAATTGCTTGTGTATTATATATCTACCAAGATAAAATTAATTCTGTATTTGCTTGGTCGGATTCCTCTATAGTACTGTCATGGATAAAATCTCCTGCCTATAGATGGAAAACCTTTGTAAGCAATAGAGTGAGTTACATTCAAGACAGAGTTGCTCCAAAGAATTGGTATTACATACCATCTTCATTAAATCCTGCGGATCACGGATCACGGGGATTATTTCCAAATGATCTTTTAGTTAATGCTACTTGGTGGCATGGACCTAAATTTCTTGAACTACAAGAAGAATGTTGGAACCTGCCTACTTTACATTTTAAGGAAAATTCAGATATTCAGTTAGAAGAAAAAATCAATGTTATTATTGCTTCGTTAGCTGAAAGTTTTATTGATTCCTTAATAAACAATCATTCTTCACTTTTGAAAATTAAAAGAATTGCCGTTTTTGTTCTGCGGTTTGCATACAATTTAGAAACAAATCAAACAAATTCTTAGGTTTCATAAGTGCAGAGGAACTGAGTAATGCTTTCATTGTTATTGTTAAACGAGTTCAATTGCTGCATTTTCAAAACGAACTTAAACAAATAACACAAAATAATGTTACTACTAAATGGTTGAGAAAACTCAATCCTTTTCTAGATGAAAAGGGTATAATTCGCGTTGGTGGAAGATTATCTCAATCAACTTCACTAGGGTTTAATAAAAAATTTCCTTTATCAATTCCGAATAATTGCAATTTTACAAAGTTGTTGTTAAGAGAAATTCACATTAAATACTTACATGTTGGTATTCAAACCACTTGTAATATACTTGCTCAAAACTTTTGGTTGATTGGTGCCAAGAAATATGTTAGGAAAGTTCTTAACAAATGTCTTGCTTGTTGGAAAACTAATCCAAAACCCATATAGGGCTTATTCTTTACCAAAGTTTCGTATCTCACAATTAAAACCATTTTCAATCGTTGGAATCGATTTTGGAGGTCCTATACCTATCACTATGAATAGACTGCGCGATTCCAAATCTATTAAAGCGTATATTTGCGTTTTTGTTTGCTGTTCTACAAAAGCGATACATATCGAGCTTGTGTCTGACTTATCTACGGAAGCGTTTTTAGCAGCTCTTCGGCGTTTTATAGCTAGAAGAGGTCGGTGCTCTACAATTTAGATTGCGGTACTAATTTTGTAGGATCTAGCAAATATCTGAGAAGTATTAGGCACGGCGTGGGTGATAGAAAAAACATCGAATGGAAATTTCATTCACCATCTGCTCCTCATTTTTTCGGTCTATGGGAAGCAGGCATAAAATCTGTTAAAACTCATTTGTTGCGAGTAGTAGGTGAACAGATACTTACATACGAAGAATTATATACTGTTTTAACTCAAATTGAAGCTATTCTTAACAGTAGATCGCTTTGTGCAGTTAGTACGGATCCCAACGATTTGAATGCCTTAACTCCTGGTCATTTCTTGACTTTGGAACCTTTGAGTGCGTTGTCTGATCCAGACTATGCGGATTAAAAAATTAATACACTTTCTCGTTGGCAACTTTTGCAATGTTTACATTACCACTTCTGGAAGCGATGGCAACAGGAGTATCTTCATACCCTTCATCAGAGGGCAAAGTGGTATAAGGATTCAATTCATCCATCTTCAGTGGGTTCTTTGGTACTTATAAAGAATGAGTTGAGTTCTCCTCTTAAATGGCCATTAGCACGTATAATTAAAACTCATGCAGGTGCCGATGGCAAAATTAGAGTTGCAACTTTACATACAACTAAGGGAACAGTCACACGTCCTTTAGTCAAGGTTTGTCCTTTACCAGAGGGATAAAAGGCTCCATACCCTTTTATGTGGGGGAGAATGTTTCGTCTTCATTGTTTATTTAATGAATATTTATTTAGTTTTTTGCGGGTTATATAAATTGGATACTCAAGTGCATTAGACTGAATGTATTATTTATTTATTTGCTGGAATTAGGTTAGGTTAGGTTAGGTTGTGATATCCTTAAATCCCTTTTATTTTCATTCCTTCCCTGTACTATATGTTGGAAAAAAAACACATACTTGGTCGTTGAATGGGTCAACGGCGACTTTCGCATCGTCTCTCATGCCGAACAGTTCGAAATATAATATTTACGGTCCATGAGTTTATGTGCACATTTTATGGACGGAACTACATACTGGATCTACATATAGTATTTACATACACCCTTTTACCTTTGTGGTAAGTCTGCCTAATTTATGTTAATAATTGTAAATTGTACCGTTACATATTTATACACTGGAAACATTCTATGCACTATAAGATTTTAACTTCTCCAAAATAGTATAACTTGGATCAACACCTCTTATAAATTACAGTCCACTTAAATACATATGCAAAAATGGCGCAATGCAACACTGATTTCTCATGATATTATGAGCCGTGAGAAGCCAGGTCAAGACGAAGTCCTGCCAGGACGATGTGATAAAATTATGGAATACAGCGAAGCAAAAATTCCCCAAGAAAGAAGAGTTAATACATCACATTCAACATGAGATTGAACGGCTTCTCAGGGAAGCCACTGAGAGAAAAGTTCGGTCTACTTTAGCATTCCTTCAAAAGGTAGGTTAAATATATTTTTTTAAGAAAATACTTTTTTATACTTAATTACTTGTTACAATTAATACCATAAAACAAATTGAAACAGTGAAATTCTTGATAAAATATGCTAAAATCTAAACTACAAAATATTAGCGCGGTCATTTCCTTTACTGTTTTCACATAATTCAATATTTCTTAATTTTGTGTTAATCTATCTTTTTAATTTATTAGATTCATTTCTTTATTATGACGCTTTCATTTCAGACTAACACTAAGATCTCTAACAGTTCTTCGATTCAGGCTGGGACAAGTACTGAGAGTGTTCCAAACGTGGAATGTGCAGGTCAGGTTCAGATCAACGATCATAATATTCAACACGCGGAATCTGCGGTTCAGGATCAGATTAATGACCAGCAGTCAGGAGATCAAGATTTGGACGTTGGCTTTCAACCGGCAGGTTGTATTCGTCTTTCTTTCTATAGGTGACGTTTTCTTCATTTTGTCCTGTTCTAAATAAAAGTTTTCTGCATTTCACAGGCTCTTCGAAACAGAAAAATCAGCCTCTTGTGATCAGCGATGATGAGGATGAAGCTATGTCGAACACTACACCATCCAACGTACGTCCCACTCCAGCACAAGATACTATGAAGAAAAAGATTATTAAGCTGCATATGGAGCTTGACTTAACGGAAAGGCGCAAAAGGTCTCTTGTAGTTGACGGCCCTGAATTTGATAAAGCATGTAATTTGCGGCGAGATATTGACATTTGTGAGGAGAAGCTCAAGCTTAAAGAAAAACAGAGAGTGTACTTCTATGAGGCACAGAAAAAAAAAACAAAAATTATTGAACAGTCTGAATTGCTAAAAACAATAAGTGATTTAGCCCTGTTTGGTGCTTCTGCTGAAGAGCGACGTTGTTTTGAGATAGTTCACATGGTCCATATGCTTTCAGAACTTACAAATAAACTAAGCGAGCTGGGATTTAATATTTCACGAAGTGCTACTTATATTCGACTGTTGCCTAGACGGGCAAATACACGAGAAGCTAAGCGCCATGTAGTGCCTGTGACGGTGAAGCTGAGTCGTCCTGAAGCTGACCATCATAAGGTACACCAAGACTAATACTTTTCTGTGGCCTCGATAAGGTCACTGGAAACGATAGCCTCAGTACTTGGTCCCGACTCCGTAACTTTTTTATCTCAGGATGACAAAGCCCGCGTTCCCATCGGCCGCCTGACAGCGGCCAACAAGCAGGGCCATTATTAATGCAAGTTGAATATAAAGTGTCGTTACCAGATCACGACTTTGCGATTGCTTCAAGGCACAAATTAATTCCAAACATGTATGCTTTGTTTGAAGTGAAACTCAATGAGATGGGACGACCAGAATCTGTTTCAAATAATGGACCAACTTACATAGCAATACGAAGTGGCAAGCACTCTTCGTCAACTGCAACTAGTCACGCTCAAGACTTGGAGAGTCTTGTAACAATTGAGTCTTTTTCCAAATTTATAAAGAATATAGACAGCAAAGTTAAACCTGTTCTTATAATTTCAAGTAACGGTGGGACTGACGAGAATCCGCTATATTGCAAAGTGCTAGAGCATTTTAAAGAACATGATTTGGACGCAGTATTTATTGTGACTAATGCCCCTGGCAGGAGCGCATTCAACAGAGTAGAGAGACGCATAGCTCCACTCAGTCGAGAACTAACAGGCGTTGTTCTTCCCCATGATTCTTTTGGGACACATCTTGACTCCAGCGGCAGAACATTAGAGGAAAGTCTGGAAAAGGATAATTTCAAAAAGGCAGGGGATATTTTGGCTGTAATATGGTCTGCAGGGTGCATTGACGGACACGAAGTAGTGGTTAAATAAATAGACCCAAATAATTACACTTCCAGCCTTCCAGACCTGCCAGCCGTTAGCGAGAGCCAATATTTACTCCAGGTATTTTGCAGTTAGTTCATATCAAATTTTTATGGGTGCCTATTTTATTTTTTAAATTTTTTAACGAGGGAGAATGTCAACAATTTTTTTTTAATAGTTTGTACAGAATCCTGGAACCTTGAGTGTTACCAGTGTTACCTAGAAGATATAAATATGGAGTTCTTGGGTAGCCTTCTCGAGAAAGGTGTTTTACCAGCATTTCAACCTATTACTAGAACATCTATGGATGGAAATTCGGGACCTTGCATAGATAATTTTGATATAAAATCTGATAGTATTAATTATAAACGTTTAAAACTTTCTGTTGTTTATCCAGACCACTATCCACTATTTATATCTACCAACAAGAAATTAGCCGAACATACAAAACATAAGCATTTCAACAATATTATCAATAAATTGATCAATGTAGCCAAATCAATCGATTGGTAATCTACTTGTCTACAAGATCCAAACACATGTACTGAAATGTTGGTAAATAAAATTCAAAAATGTATCGGGATGCCTACACATGCATTTAAACAGCATAAGAAGAAAACCTAATCTATACCGAGGAATAATTGGATAACTCCTGATATAATTAAATCTTGTAATACATTTGAAATTTGAAATCTTAATAGAAGTAATGAACAACTGAAATATTAATACAAAAGATATATCAAAGTTCTTAATAAAGTAACATAAAATAAAAAATGATGCTGTAACGCAGTAACTCCGGAAATAATATAAAATTGTGGAAAATTGTTAAAAGTAAATTAGGCAAACCAACTAAAACTAAAAATGAAATCGACTTTATATTTAACGATAATAATGAAAAAAATCATAATGCTATTGACATAGCAAATACGTTGAACAAATATGTTTTTTGAAATCGGACACAAGTTGGGCGCTAAGTTAAATAATAGTACAAAGACTGAGGCCCACAAATGAGGTTTAGATAATGAATATTAATTAACGTAGGTATGAAAGATAAAGCGGGCGGCATTGACAAAATACAAACTGGAACACTCAAAACATTGGTCAATCATATCGCTCTACCTTTGTCTTACATATTCAACTTAAGTATTGAACAAGCAACATGGCCAAAAATATTAAAAGATGCTGAAATAGATCCAATACACAAATCTGGTGACATCCATGTACTCAAGAATTATCGCATAATATATCTTATCTCTAACGTAGGTAAAATTTTTGAAAAAATTTTCTTTACAAGATTCTTAGATTTTTTCAGTTACATAAAATCATATCGAAACATTAATAAGGATTTCTTAAAAATTTGGGTACCAAAGACGCCCTCAGTTATATCACAAACATAATATATAATAGTCTAGATAAAAACAAACCCACTATAGTAACCTTATTAGATTTAGCAAAAGCATTTGAGATGGTAGACATGGCATACGAGGCAATGCGCATAAACTAATACAAAACTACCTTGATAACAGACAACAAAGGCTTAAAATCAATGGCAAATTCAGTGATTACAAAGTATTTAAAATAGGTGTTCTGCAAGGAACAATTCTGGGCCTCTTACTGTTTTTGGTATTTGTGAATGATTTCCTAGACAGTATGGAAGATGGAACCATCGTGTCTTATGTCGATGATACTGCCACTATATATACAGCAAAGATGTGGCCAGAAGCAGTCTCTAAAATGTCTCTAATATTAGTTAAACATATCTCATCGTGGCTTCTAGAAATTATATTATATCTTAACATTGATAAAACGATATTACTTTTGGTAACAGCGACAGTGTACCTGACTGCTGTGGTATTAAAATAAATGACAAACCCGGAAATAGAGTAGATAATTTTAAATAACTTGATGTAATTATTGATTATCATATGAAATGGACCAAACACATTGAGTATGTCAAAAAAACTAGTGACCTAGTGTAACATTATCCTACCTTAAAAAATAAAATTTTCTAATTAAACGAGAATTACCAGAAATAAGATGAGTATTATCCTAACAAAAACCTATAAAAAAATACTTAGTGAGAAGAACAGTACATATGAGGCTACTGTGAGATTTAATGAATTACCACGAACTCAAGGTGCTAAATAATAATAAATATGTAATAAGAAATAAAATCAAAAGGTGGATAAGATATAAAGTAAAGTAGGTGATTAATACATAAATAACAAATTATAATAGTAACGAATTATTATAATTTAACACAGAAACATAATAATCTAAAGAACTCCATTTTATTCAGATAGGCTGCAAGTTTAAGTCTTAATGTTACTGTTAATTTTAAGTATAATTTTACTGTTTAGATTTAATATAGATTTTACTGTACCAGTTTTTAGGTACAGGCACCTGTGTGTTCGTCTTTAGGAATTACATTACTTACTTTTGTATTGTACTGTCATTTTTGATAAAATAAACAAAAACAAATAAATTTAAAAAATGACGAAAAATTGGGTGTCAAACTACTGCAAGTTTGGGGATCGGGACGGTCATATTTTTTTTGAGAAAAAGTTAAGAAATTCTACCTGCGAAACTGAATTGGATACCTAGTATATGCTAATGGTTAATATATTGGTATTAAAAGATGTCTTGATTTATTTATATCACTTTGTATGTCACCTTATTAGAGAATGGTCATAGAGGCGATTCCGTCCACAATGTACAAGTGTTAGATACAGTACCGAATGGCTTATTGTTTATTGCTGCACATCAAGAGTCCTACTATTTACAACTTATTAAGAAATTAAAATATCCTTTCCCTCTGTTGCCAATCAACAATAAATACTTAAAAATTCTAATGTTGGAGCCGAATTTGATGATTTTTTAGCGTTATTTAAAAAAAAAATTAGCTGCAATTAGCCACGACACGAATTAGCTCGATATGGAATTTTAGCATTTGACGAAATATCCGCGCTGATTAAGAAAACAGTGACTTTCAATGAATTGGTGGACTTTGGAAACGATATTTGCTCTCAGAAAAGCGCATATGTAAAGGAGACTAGTAAATCCATTCCCTTGGAAGATAGGCTACAAAATATAAAAGTTAAACAGGCGAAGCATGCACTAGTTTTTATCTTATCTTTGGGAGAAAATTTTCATCAACCTGTCAGGATATTCACCTGGCACAATTAATAAGCACTGCTATTGTAGCAGCAGAAAAATGTAATGGAAAAGTTATGGCATTAGTTTGCGATGGGGCAAGGGCAAATGAAAAAACATTTTGTTCCTTTGAAAATTCATATGAATTTTCGAATGTTCCTCACATTATAAAATGTATTTGTAACAACTTAATTACTAGAAAAATATTCGACAAACTATGGTCACCGCTAACCTATATAATATAAATAAATTATTATTACTATGCTGACGCTATATTATAATTGACGTATTAATCGTTGCTTTATTTCCAGCGATGAAACTGAATATTATATGGTTATCTAGGTACCTTAATGAATTTACATAAACATTGCAATTGTCAATACGTATTATTGTATTAAAATAATTTAAAAACAATATTTTGTGCCAACAAAATATAAATGGCGCAGTCATTGAGATCTCGGTTTTGGACATGAAAAAGAAAATTCGGCAAAATTCATTGAGAATCACGCTGTTCCAATTATGAAGACCAACGCAACTAGTAAGAGCATGTCAGGAAAGAAGTGTAGAAACCAATGAGGACAACGACCTTAAAGTAACAGGCCAAACAAACAAGGTACTGATGACTTGGTAAGTGTTTAAAATTCATGTCAGAACCCTCACCCATTGTATCCATAAGGAAAATTAATAGTTAATTTAGTGAGCTAGATAAAACTTGTCAATAATACCATCATTCGATGGCAATCCAAACAAACTTCACCGATTCATAAGTGCTTCATAATCAATTTTAAGTCATTCCTATGATAGCTTTGGATGATGAAAATTATAACAAATGTATGATTTGCAAAGAATTTGCAAAAAAAATATCGAGTTGTGTATCGCTGCACCTTCTGTGGACTGTGGGCTCACGCTATATGTTCAGGGTGGATTGGCCAGATGGATACATCTGTGATTTATGTTTCTAATTTATCTTGCCTGTAATAATAATAATTATTTTATATTATATAATAACAATTGAAGGTGATTGGACATCTAAATCTTTACTATATTTGTTAAATTCAAAAAGGCTAATCTTACGTACAAATGGGGTTAATTAATGCTAGTTTGTGATTGTAAACTTTACTTTTATTGTATAAGGTTGATCTCACTAATATTTCTTTAATTAAAATTTATCTTACTTATTATATTCCAAAAGACATGTTTGAGCGTCATTACCCCGTACCCTGAGCGGCATTACCCAAAGTCGGGGGCAATGACGCTCAAACGTGTTTTTTATAATGTTTTCTTACTACAAGTAGGTCAAAGATATATGTTTTTATTGTTAAACGGTTGATTACTCGATAATTAAAGACGTTGTTGCTTTTCTTAAGTGAACGCCATTCCCCCTCCCCACCCTACAAATGAAACATTGTTTGGAAATCCCCGAATGATTCGGTAAAGGTAACAAGGTAAAGCACTGAAAAGTGTAGAAAGCTGTAAATACCTGAGAATAATCTTCGACTACAGATTAAACTGGAATGAGCATGTTGATTTCATACTAAATAAAACTAAATATTTAGTTTTGTATTTCATAAAGTCGCCAAATGTTTTCCACCTGAAATAATTAGAATGCTATATTATGCACTTTTCCAAAGTATAGTTACTTATGGGATTTATAATCTTTGCAAAATAAAGTACTCAAAATAATTAACAAAAATCAAATAGTACCTGAATAAAATCACCTAAACATTGAACAACTCTACTCACTCCATGCTTTAAAATTTCACTATAAAAACCTAAGAAGTAAATATTTAAACTCATTAAGGATCACTAGAAATACAATTATCATTCTCCCCAAAAGAAAAGCCATTCATTTATTCAACACTCTTGTAAATGATCTCAAAACCCTTAATCAAAATATGTCTTATAAAACTAAAATAAAGAAATGGGTTTTAAAAAATATGTGAATAAAAGCTGTTCATTGACTATTTTAATTCACAAATTATCTACACTTCTAAGTTATATGTTACAATAATGTATGTATGAGTTTATATAGATGTCTATACGCATTTATCTATGTGTAGGTATGTGTGTATATGTATATATGTGTATGAATATGTGCATATGCATGTATGTGTATATATGTCAACCTGTATATGGTTCAGTGTATATTTCTATTTAAATCTTTAGAATTTTTTGATAAATGTTAATTAGTTAGGATAGGTTTAGTTCTTTATTGTGCCAGACAAGTATTATTTTAATTATACATTGTAATGTAATCATTCTGATTAATAAATAAATAAATGGGATAAAAAAATAACAATTGCCCATGTTATTATGTCTTCAGTAAGGCCACTATCATTTTCATCTTCGCTTTTACTAGAACTTTCTGTTATGATACATAAGAAATTTGCTGCAGCAGGTCTCATCAACAGTCGTTACAATATGGGTCTGCGTGCTTCATATTCCGAAACGTTTTGAAAGTTCTGTCCAGAAAATGTGAGTATTTCACCTGATTCGTATATTTCCAGTTTGTTTTTGACAATACAGATCACAATACTGGCACAATAGACGGTAAAAATAATGAATACTGGAAAGTTTGACTACATCCCATTAGCCGATTTTGAACAAACAAAACCATTTAACTTAAAAAATTTTGTAGTTCAAGACTTGGATATACTCAACCCTATTTCTTCAACTTTTCAAATGAAACCTCTCGAACTGATATGGCATTATAGTATATATGCTGCACCCAACAATACCCTGGGTCGGCATGGGTTTATGGACAGATATCATGGTTTAAACCAGTGATTTCCAAGTGTGGGCGCTGCAGGAAACCAGGGGGGCGGTGAAAGCATAAAAGAAAAAAGACAATAAATAGAAAAATGGTATCACATTTTTAAATAAAATAAAATAATGTAAGTTGTGTTAAGATTTATAAATGTGTTCATTTGGTAACATGGTTTTGGTGTTATTTTTTCTTCTTTTAACTTATTTTATCTTATTCTAACTTAACCAATTTATAAATAGACCTATATATATATATATATATATATATATATATATATATATATATATGTTAGGTGTGAATTGTACACACGTGTATGATGCAACGGTATCATATTACGCTGACAGCTTCCTAGTACTCCGATGTTAACGTGGGAACGCATTGTGTGAATATCTTTTCGCTGACTTCAGCTTTTAGTAAATCATAAATAGAACCGAAGCGATCCCAGGGTCGTCATTATAATATTTTATTCTGCCCAGTTAGTTTTAGTTTCATTTACATTATTTTTTTCAAGTTATAAAGTGTTAAAATTTTGAATATTGTGTTTTAAATAAAATATATTTTTTAAAAAGTCTAAAGTGAAATCAAAGATATAAAATTGGCGCAGTCAGTAGGATTGTCCAACACAGTTAGAACACGTGTATACTAACTGAATGTGGAGATTTCCAAATCATCGTGGACAATACCTACCTGTTTGAGACAACAACTGTAGCAGCAGAGACCAGGAACACGCAACGATACAGCTAACCAGTCGACGCTTCCGCAGAACAAGTCCTATGCCTAGGGTACTACTAACGTATGTAGAAACATCTCGTTTTTGATTTAATTATTTTTCAATTGAAACGATTTTTATATTTATTTTTTTATTATTATTATCAGTTCTCTCGTTTAAAATTTCCATATATTTCTTATTCCTTTGAATTACGTTTTAAGCTATTGAATAATTTTTGAAACGAATTTATTATTATTCTGCATTATTTTACCTCGCTTTATTTTATTTTATGTTCGCAAACTGTTGAATTTATTTAACCAATTTACTAATACCTTAATTTTGAATTTTTATAAATTATTTTGTGTTACTTTGCTTACTTCCATTTTACTGTCTTATTAAATCTTTATTTTCGTTTTCGTTACACTTGAATATTTGAAATTGCAACTACAAGACAAGGTGCTGCGACTCCTACTGTAGAACCATACAAAATATCCGAAATTTTCGCAATAATTCCGGAATATGACGGAAACCCTATATTCTTGAACACTTTTATTTCTTCATGCCAAACTGCGTATAGTATGGCAACCGACTATCAACAAGTGCTTCTAATATTGCACATAAAAAATAAACTTCACGGCAGAGCTGCCGAACTTATAAATTCTCGCAACCCGACTCAATTAATTCAGACACTCTTAGAGAACCACTTTGGAGATCCTAGAGATCTCTCAGCCTTGATTCAAGATCTTCAAAGAATGAGGCAATTAAATACTGAATCCCCCATAACATTTTCAGCCCGACTACAAACCCACCAAGCAAAAATGCTTGCTGCGGTTAACAAACAAAACTTGACTCAAAAAGAGAAACAGGCACAAATCGGCTTGATCGAATCCATGGCACTAAATAGCCTCCTTACAGGTTTAGAGCCAAAGATAGGACAACTAGTTCGTGCTAGCGATCCTAAAGACATTCTCACCGCCGTTTCACGCATAAAACGTGAACTCCAACTCCATCATCTGGAATCTCAAAAATTTTCAAATTTTAGGAACCAAGGTCCACCTCCTCGAAAACCCAACCAGTTTCCAGTACAAAAACAATGTTCCTTCTGCAAAAGAATGGGGCATACTATTAATGAATGTCTCACCAAATCGAGACAAATGCAACAAAACCAAAATTACGGACAAAACTTTTCGAACATACATCCTAACCCATTTTCACAACAGCCAGGCCAATTTCAGAATAGGCCACAATTCCAA
Organism: Octodonta nipae; assembly: GCA_034190945.1. Lineage (NCBI taxonomy): Eukaryota > Metazoa > Arthropoda > Insecta > Coleoptera > Chrysomelidae > Octodonta > Octodonta nipae. Next base: position 49,514,437 of record CM067223.1, read on the forward strand.
ACCAATACTCAAAATTTCCAACAGAACAGGAACTTTCAACAACCTCGTCCTTCGACAAGTGCACAACCCCAAAGTTCAGGTCAATATAAACCTAATCAAAACTTTTTCCGGCAACAACGAACACATCACTTAAACAATTCCTATAATTATGGGTACGATCAACCCAATACTAACGTATACGAAACTCAATACCAAAATACAGATTTTGAAAGTTAACACCAAGACTACTGCGATTCGACACAAACTGATTACGACTATTACTTAAAAACAGATAACGCAGAATGTGACAACTATGTTGAAAATGAACACGATTTTTCATAAAATTTTCAGAACCTCCCTTTCCAAACGGAACCCCCGGAAATCACAGAACTTCAGACCCAAATTCAAACGCTAAATCTAGACAGCTTCGACCCGAATTTGAACTTCCCCGAATAGAGCTTTCTATAAGACCGCTTCTGACCGTAAATTCTTAAAATCTATACTACATCACAGATTCTTCTAACACATATAAACTCTTAATAGACACCGGTGCTGGTCTTTCTATTTTCAAACCAGACACTTGCACACGTTTCAGAGAACGATTTCAGGAAAACGTAGTAATTCAGGAAATTACCAACCAGAAAATCCTTATAAATGAATCGAACCTCGTGCCTTTTAATATAAAAGACCCACACAAGGTTTACATCTGCAACCTTGACATAGAATTTGACGGTTTGCTAGGCTCTGACTTTCTAGAGCACTACAACTGCATTATAGATTTTGACAAAAAACAACTAATAACGAACTTAAAGACACTTCCTCTGTATAAAGTGACAGACGGTACAATCAATGCCACTGAATCTATACAATGTCCCCCTTCTTATACCATTAATACAATTTCGATTGAACCCCGTACCGAACAAATCTTTAAACTTAGCTGTGAACTAAGAAACACCGAAGCCCTTCTAACAGGTATGGAAATTGAAAAAGTTCACCTCCCTAATGCTGTTGTTACAGTAGACAGCAAAGGCCAATTTCTAACCTCCATTCTAAATGCGAATGCCATCCCTAAAATAGTAAATTTTTCAAATCTAAAACTCGAACCGTTGCAAAACTTTTCTGTGAATTCACTCTCACAAAATATTCCTTTGAACTATAACGAACCCGGCAGACAAGAAGAAATCGTTAAACAACTTCGACTAGAACATTTAAACGACGAAGAGTCAGAATTAATCTTACAATTATGCCTTGACTTTTCAGACATATGCTACCTCGAAGGCGATCACTTATCATTCACAAACGAAATCAAACATAGTATTGATACCAACAACGCGAAACCCCAAGTACACAAACAAGAAGTTAAGTCCCAGGTAGCAAAAATGCTCGATGAAGGCATTATACGACCCTCTAATTCGCCTTGGTCCTCTCCCGTTTGGGTGGTGCCAAAGAAATTAGACGCCTCTGGAAAACAGAAGTGGCGTGTTGTAGTAGACTACCGCAAACTTAACGAACTTACAGTCAATGACAAATACCCTCTACCGAACATCTCAGACCTACTAGACCAACTATGCAAATGCCAGTACTTTACGACCCTTGATCTCGCCTCTGGTTTCCACCAGATAGAAATAGACCCAAAAGACATCGCGAAAACTGCATTCACTGTCGAGAACGGACATTTTGAGTTCGTCCGGATGCCCTTCGGATTGAAAAATGCTCCTTCTACCTTTCAAAGGGTGATGGATAACATTCTTATGGGAATCCAGAATGAAAGATGTCTGGTTTACATGGATGTCATAATCATTTACTCGCCTACAATACATGACCATCTATCACGACTGACAGACGTATTTAAAAGACTCAGAAAGGCTAACCTTAAAATACAGCCTGACAAATGCGAATTTCTCCGCAAGGAGGTCGCTTACTTAGGACATCTTATAACTAAAGACGGTGTAAAACCCAATCCATCAAAAGTAGACTGTATTTTAAACTTTCCACAACCAAAGAACCCTAAAGACATAAAATCCTTCTTAGGGCTTGCTGGTTATTACCGTAGGTTCATTTCTAACTTTGCAAAAATCTCCAAACCACTAACGAAACTATTACAAAAAGACCAACCGTTCAATTTTAACGAAGAGTGCGTAAAATCCTTCAATGAACTAGAACGAACATTGACTTCCACCCCTATACTCATTTACCCAAATTTTGACGAACCGTTTATACTGACTACAGACGCCAGCGCTTTTGCTATCGGCGCCGTATTATCTCAAGGGCCAATAGGTAAGGATTTACCGATTGGATATGCTTCTAGGACCCTTTGTAAAGCCGAAACCCGGTACCCCACCATTGAGCGAGAGCTCTTAGCCATTGTCTGGGCGGTTAAGCATTTTCGTCCGATAATCTATGGCCGTAAGTTCCTACTACTGACCGATCATCGCCCGTTAACCTGGCTATTTTCTATAAAAGATCCCGGTAGTAGACTTGCCCGATGGAGACTCAAACTAGAAGAATACGACTATGAAATTATTTACAAGCCTGGTAAAGTTAATAAGAACGCTGATGCTTTATCACGGATTAAAATTAACCATCTTGACGAATGTTCATCATTTCAGTCAAAATCGAAACTAACACCCTTCAAAGTCCTACCCCTAAACGACGAATCCGAAGACGACAGTCCTGAACCCGAACAAAATGAAATATCTCTTGAAACTATATCCGAAGAATTTAAAACCTTTATAGAACGTTACAAAACCACTTTTTTAATTGACTACAGCAAAATTGAATTCTCCAACTGCCAACTACTAGACAAAACAAATAAAAACATTTTAATTTTCCCCCAATCATCCAATCTTCAGGAATTTCATCATGACATCTTCGAAGATATTTTCGAAGAAGTCGCTGACTTCGAAACCTTTAAAATTAATGTATTCGCCAGTAAAACCGTAAGCATAAGGCAATATTTCATAATCCCACTTCCAAATGATCCTGACATTGTAAATGAAGTTCTTTTTGCATCAATATACAAACATCAAGATACTTTATCTCCATCTCAAACATACTGTGTCGAAAACAATCTCAATCTTCCAATTCTAGAGATGCTCTCTCTCATTTTCGCTGAAAAGAAAATCAAATGGAAAATTTGCCAAAACGTTACAAAAACCCCCGAAAAAGACGAAATACCGCTGATCCTTGAACGATATCATAACGGGAAAAATAACTTGCACCGCGGCATTAACGAAACCGTCCGCCGTATTAAGGAAATGTACACATGGCCAAGTTTCACAAAAGACATTGAAAATTTCGTTAAGAACTGCGAAATTTGTCAAAAAACTAAAGCGTGTCGCAAAAACCTAGACAATCCCCTAGTCATTACGGAAACGCCTAAAACACCGTTTGAGCGAATTAATATTGACATACTAGAAATACCTAACAGAAACTATATCTTATCTGTAAGAGACGAACTGACAAAATACTCTCAAGCTTATGCTTTGGCAGACAAATCAGCCAAATCAGTTGTCAGTACTATGATGTTATACTTCCAACATTTTGGTACGCCATTGCGTATCCATTGTGACTATGGTAGGGAATTTGACAACGCCATATTCAAAGACTTGTGTAAACTTTACGACATTAAACTAACTTATTCAAGCGTAGGACATCCGCAAACAAACGGCTCAGTAGAACGATTTCATTCTACTTTGTTAGAAATGATTCGAATCCATAAAGCCGAAAATCCAGATGAACATCCCCTAAATGTACTCCCGTATGCGGTTATTGCTTACAATAACTCGACAAACAAAACCCATGGCTTTTCACCTTATGAACTAGTGTTTGGACATACGTCCAGCAGACCACCTGAAACCACTTACAACCATAAGGAACTGATTAGTAAATATATACGAGACTTGAACAATCGGTTTTCCTATTACTACAAAGTAGCCCGCGAAAAAACTGACTTACAAAAACAAAAGGCTAAAGAACGTTTTGATAAACACATTTCCGACAAACTTCCCGAATTTAAAATTGGTGACAAAGTTTACGTCAAGGAATCCCAAATTAAAGACAAACTTCATAACAAATTTAACGGTCCATTCCAAATTTTAGACATTCACAATAATTCAGCCACACTTTTAAATCCCAAAACAAACCAACGAACGAAAGTTAACTTCGACAGAATGAAACTCTATTCTGAAAACTAACTTTCTTTTCAGGTTACTACTGCTGTTCGGATCAGCAGTCTCGCAGTTCAACATCAAACCAATAAACAACACTCTTGGTATTTACTATCACGACGAAACTAGAATAGTCATCTCCAACTATAAATGGACATTACTAGTTCATCGTAACTTGACGATACTTAAAGAAATTTTTGAAAACAACAACAGAATCCTCAAAACATTAGAAAACACTGTCGATCCCATCCCAGGTTTCAAATTTCATGACACAAGTGCATTCCGAATTGATGTACAAACTCACATCAGTCTCTTATCCCAAATTTCAGATTCAATTAAAACTAAATTTTCAGAAATATTCATGGACACTAAAAGATCCAAACGAGGACTAATTAACGGCGTAGGAACTATCTTTAAAGCCATCACTGGAAACCTTGACGCAACTGATTGCACATTTTTCACAGATAGTATCAACAAACTTAATCAGGGACAATTACAAGTAGAGAATCTCCTAAAAAATCAAATAAGCATAACTACTTCTATCATCAAAACTTTCAATGAAACCATTCAGAAACTCCAAATTGACGAAGCAAACTTTAACGAAAACATTGACGCAATCAATTTGGCAATACATACTCTAAACGACAAAATAGCCCTTATCCAAGCAAAACAGTCATTTTTGGGAATATGCGAAAAATTAATGGCAAGCTATTTATTTCTTGAGGATAACCTCAATGATATTTTAAATTATATAACATTTGCTCGCTTAAAAATAATTCATTCCTCAATAATCACACCTGATCATTTGATAAAGTCACTACAGGAAATTTCGCAAAATCTTGTCAAAAACAATCTATCGTTACCCGTCAGATATTCAAGTGTCGCTCAATACTTGGAAGTAATCGAATTAGAAGCGTTTCAAACCAATTCAGATTTAGTCTTTATTTTGAAATTTCCTCTTGTAGAGCAACAACTCTACACCGCTTACCACTTATATCCTATCCCAATTTTAGATGACAGAACTGGTTTTCATCATATTCTTTCATTCACACAAAAATATATTGCGCGAAACGATGATTCTCTAATGTACATACCCATTAAGGACTTGAGTGTATGCAAGCCACTAACTCCACAACAAAAACTGTATTCTGAGTTATATGCCTACCCCATCGACTCCAACGCACCCTGTGAAGCTCAACTTCTGAAGAACATCCGTAGTGTACCGGAAAATTGCCAAACCTCCGTTGTATTCAGTGAAGGATACAATGTCCAGAGACTAGAAACTAACACGTGGATTGTTATAGTGCCCGAGCCTTTACATGTGACAATTAATTGTGCGGGAATAGATACTAAGACAATAGTTTTAACAAACAATACCATTATTCGCTTACAATCAGACTGCAGTGCTTTCGTGGGAATCACTAAAATACAAGCGGAACCTCAAAAACTTATAAACATTTCCGACAATTCATACCCTGTATTAATCCCTTACAACTGTTGCAGTTCTCACCCCGAAAAACTAGATACTCCAGATCTCAAGCCCCTAAAGCTGGATGACTTGAATATGGACGAACTATCCATAGCGAGCCATAAATTGGATCAATACTCCAGGGACCTGTACGACCTTATCAACCAGCCATTTGTAAACAGAAACATATCCTGGTTTACATACGCTACGATTACAACAATCATAATCACTGTTGTTGCATTCATTTCAGTAAAAATCGTAAAACACGTCAAGAAGCCACTAAAGGACGAAAATTCCACTTCAGACAACCTAAGGACCTTCCCAAAACCACTGTCCAGACTCGTGCCAAAATTGAGGCCTGTGATTCAAGATGGATCCCAGATGGACAGCCCAGTTTGATTTAAAAGTTGATGTTATAACATCAACTTTTCTTTATAAGGGGGAGCTTTTAGGTGTGAATTGTACACACGTGTATGATACAACGGTATCATATTACGCTGACAGCTTCCTGGTACTCCGATGTTAACGTGGGAACGCATCGTGTGAATATCTTTTCGCCGACTTCAGCTTTTCGTAAATCATAAATAGAACCGAAGCGATCCCACGGTCGTCATTATAATATTTTATTCTGTCCAGTTAGTTTTAGTTTCATTTACATTATTTTTTTCAAGTTATAAAGTGTTAAAATTTTGAATATTGTGTTTTAAATAAAATATATTTTTTAAAAAGTCTAAAGTGAAATCAAAGATATAATATATAAATATATATATATATATATATATATATATATATATATATATATATATAGTAGTAATAATAATATAAAACAAAACAGAAAAATTTATTACGTAAAAAATACCTGTTGCATGTGAAGACTAGATGACCAAATTTTAAAATGTAAAATTGTAAAATATTATTTTCATAAATTTATATATGAAAGACGATATCACAACTTTTAAAGAAAATGAAGATGTAGTTAAAAATATATTAAAATGCAACATAACATTACCACCTAATTCCAATAAATTGGAAGAAGAAGAATGCAACATAACCTCAAATTTTTACTGTTGCTGTCAAGTAAGTCAGTGTGATTGATATTTGTTAAAGATAAGTAATAAATAGTTCGACTATAATTGGTGAGTATGTATTATTATTTTTTTGTTGCAATTATATGTGCTTCACGATTAATGATATCATGTTTATTTATATTTTATTAAATATATAAAAGTTTTATTTTTTCTACAGATAATAATGTCTGAACCAAAGAAAAAATGTAGATAATATAACATCGAATATGTGAAATATGGCTTTATTGAGTCGCCTGTAAATATTACATTGCCAATGTGTCTGATTTGCCAGAAAATATTATCAAGCGAAGCTATGAAGCCTTCTAGACTACAAGAACATTTGACTAAAATTCATGGCGATATAACAAATAAGGATCTAAGTTATTTTCGTACACGAAAATAAAAATGTAGCCAACAACCTATAGTGGCAAAACTCTTCTCAACCGCAACCTCACAAGATGGCGATGGCTTGCTTGCTTGAAATATTATAAGAATATAATATTTCACTATTGATTGCCAAATCGGGAAAACCTCATACTATTGATGAAGAACTAATAATACGGGCTATAAGGGAAGTAATACGTACTGTGTTACACAAGCCATCATTTGCTATTATCAAGAAAATTCCTTTGAGCAATAATACAGTTTAAAGAAGAATTGATGAAATGGCACAAGATGTTGAAGATTCATTGGGTGGCTATTTAAAAACATCTCGGTTTTCTATTCAGTTAGACGAATCAACTTTGCCAGAAAACGAAGCTTTGCTTTTAGCATACGTGCGGTTCATAAAGGAAGAAGAAATTTGCCAAGAATTATTATTTGCTAAATATTTGCAAACTGATACGAAGGGAGAATCGATATTTCTTCCATTAGATGAATTTTTTAAAGAAAAAGGAATACCTCTGAGTAATATTTCATCAATAGCCACAGATGGTGCTCCAGCGATAGTGAGACGCTACAGGGGTTTTCTTGCATATTTAAAAAAGGAAGTGTCGAATTCACAGTACACTGTCATTCATCGCCAAAATGTTGATGCCCAAAATTTAAGTGCACGCCTACATAATTCATATGTAATTAAAGCTATCAAAACAATCAGAAGCAGATCATTGAATGGTAGATTATTTAAGCAGGTTTGTATTGAAAACGATGAAGAATTTAATCGTTTGCTGCTTCATACAGAAATTCGATGGTTGCCAAAGGGTGCCTGTTTAGATAGGTTTTACAAGCTTTTTAACTCGGTGCTGGAGTTCTTGAAAGATAAAAATGAAGATTTGCGATTCAAACTAATTCAATCCAAAAGTGACACATACTTGACCGATTTGTTTCAAAAATTTAATGAATGCAATCTTCAATTTCAAGGTGAATTGAATTTAATAAAAACAAAATCTGTTCTTTCTGCATTTATGACAAAACTTCTTATGTAGAAGCGAAATTTTGGGCGAGGAGAATTCAGCCAGTTTCCAAATTTATCAGGAACAGAAAAAAAAGATGGCGACATACTTTCTTATTGTAAGCACATGGATGCACTCCATTCAGATTTTAATAAACGATTTGATGATATATTCAAAATGAATATACCTGATTGGATTTTGGATAATTTTTTAAGTGTAAATACAGAAGATTATCCGGGCTATAAGGGAAGGCTGCAAAAGGAGATCCATACGGCTTATCCACAAATTTGAGCTGTCATTCAAAAACTGTTGATTGTATTTCTGTTATCATACTTCGTGGAACGTGGATTCAGTGCGGTAACCAATTAATTAACAAAAAAAGAGACCGATTGTAAATAGTCGATCGCGGTGATTTAAGATTACTGCTGACGAAAATTGCTAAATTGGTAGCAGCACACCAGGTTTATCCTTCACATTAAAATTAAGATACTTTTTGTATTTTATTACAAATATAATATGTCTGTAAAATTCAATATACTGATTTGCGGTCCTAGAAAATTAGTTCACCACTCATGATGGAAAGATTTTTGCCCGAAAAGTTTTATGATTTATTAAAATAGTGCACTCCATCAACATTAGTTTCTTACTCGTTAATTCCTCTTTTCACAGATACAATAATATTTATATCCCTTATTAATTGCTATTAAAATAAAAAATACAGGGGGCGTTGGGTAATATTTTTTTCTGGAAAGGGGGCGATAATCCAAATAAGTTTGGGAATCACTGGTTTAAACACAGATTTTTCGTTCGGTGTCTAGAATTATTTCTCTAAGATTTGTTAACGTATCTCCAAATAATTTTATGATTATTGCTACTGTTTTAACTGAAGCAAGAGAACAGGCTGATGCAAGTGGGCAAAGATATTGTTTTGTAACATTTGATTTACCTCTCTGTCTAAAAGCATCGGAAATATTAGCTTCTATTGATCCCAATAACGATCCTTATAATTTAAAATCTGTCATAGTTCGGAGGCTTCCATCTACTAATGTCATACCTAGGGTCTATTGGTATGATTAGAGAAGGGAGTAGATTGAAAGGAGTGTTTTGTCAAATATATGCAGAATTAACTGCTGAGAAAGCTCTCAGATGATATACTTTCTTAAAGGCTGTCAGGGGTCATATTTTAGTGCAAAATTCATTAGCTAATAAATAATTTCAATCAATAGAACTGACTGATGAAAAAACATTCCTTGACTTATCTCTTTCAAATATAGGAGAGCATGATAACACTGTTAAAAGTCCAATATTAAAAACCATTGAGAATAATTTTTTAGATCGATCCGAAAAGTTACATTGCAATGATCCTACTAGTCAGTTGTGGCTGCAATATTGTAAAATGATTTGCCTAGTGCAAAGATTTATAGATTCACAACGCTCGGCAGACTTTAGAGAACATCTTAAAGTCGGGCAGCAGATGATTCCCATATTTTATGCCACAGGGCATCATAATTAAGCAAAATGGAATTAGAAAAAATCATGGACAGTTTGGAATAAGTTTTGCAACCAAAGATTTTCTCCTGTAAGACGCTCCAATAGAGTTTTTATCCAATGAGAAAAACAAAGTCTGATTGAGATGCTGTCGAGTGCTTTAAATTTAGCAAGTTTTAAGCTTCTTAACGGGGGCCACATTTACACATATGAAAATAGATGAACAAGGGAATTAATTGGAGAACTTGAAATTTCATTTGTATCGACATCGGCAATGACACCGACACCACACACTACATTCATCTTGAAATATCAGTTCACTGTGTAAGAAACAGAGACCAGGTAAAATACAATACAGTTTCTTCTTTTCTAGAATATCAATAATATATTGGAAATAAACTAATATAACATCCAATTAATATAGAAAAGCTGGACAAAATTTGCTTTTCTAATAAAAACTCGGACTTGACAGATGTCAGAAGTCAGAAAGAAAGACTAGGTCAAAGAACATGTCAGACTGATCAGTAACAACATCCATAGACGTGACGTTCAGACCCCTTCGTCCTTAGCCAACCATAATCTCTCCAACAACCACACCTTTGACCACAACCAAAACACAAAAATCTTACATATTTGCAATAAAGGTCGTTTAATGAACTTATTGGAAATTTTATATATCAATAAAATAAAATTCGTTTTGATTGCTTGACACTTTTTAACGCATTATCCTTCCACCCCCGTCATGCCGGATCCTTCATTTACTGAAGATGCCCACATCTCACCTGCAAATGTACTTATCCATACTTTTTATCACAATAGTCGCTCATACCTACACATATATATTTTATTTTGTTTACACAAAGCTGTTTTATTTGTAGGTTATGTTTGCCTTTCATCCTTCACCTCTCCCAATCTTCCTCTTCTTCAACGACTTGTACCGAACCTCTCCGAACGATCCAAATAACTCATCTTCTTCTTTGTTTCGTCAGTAATCCTAATTTTTACACCACGTTCATTTCCTTACATATGCCACCTGAACGTGCTACTACACACTAGACACTTTGATGTTCCTCGTCTTGTACTTTCCCCTCATAAGGGATGATGACGCAATTAAGTTTATTGTTAATGATAATTTTAAATTCTTGACTGTATTTTAATTTAGTTAAGTCGATTTGACTGATATATTTTATGTTTGTATTGTAACTTTATTTGTAGTTATAAGAAACATTTTTGTATACGGTGCTGATGATGCTTAGCATTATGCAAGCGAAACATATGTACATCACTTAATAACGATTTACGTCATTCATGCGGAGAGGTTGCAAGTAATTATTTACCAGTTCTGATCTTTTTTTAATTTTTTTTCCACATTTACAATTCATCGGATATGAGCTTATTTGACACAGAAATTAGATTAACAAATTGATTTACTTCAGATAATAATTGCTAAAAAATCTGCTGCAGTGACTGATGTGTGGTATCAAAATATTAAAAATTGATTTATTCTTAAAACATTTACTCTGTATCTCAAAAGTTAAAGCGTTTAGTACACCTTCATATAAACTTTTAGTTCTTCAACTTGACGCAACAACGACACCCAAAAATACTTACATTCAGTTAGGAAACACCCTGTATTATTTTCAAATTACTTCGGAAATTACTAGTTATTTTTTTCTCAAATGTTACCAGATTGTACAGAAAGAAAGAAATTAATTGAAGTAATTGGAGGTTCCTTTGAGTTTAATATTAACGATCAACAGAATGAAGGGAATTTTTAATTTTATCACGTAGGTCAAGGAATTTATTTAAAATAAATCTGATTAAAAAACTTGCCCTCACTGTAAGGGGTATTTTTCAAAATACACTGTTAGAAAACATTACCCAAATTGTATTCCCCAACATCAAAAAAGGGACGTTTCAATAAATGTTATGGGTAAATATTTAGCTGTTAATATTCACTCTAAAGCATCAATTGTTCTGAGACATGTATTGGCATTAATTAGAGAATATGATCTGAAAGGAGTAATTTCTTTTGATGAACTGGCAATAATGTATGGAAATACTTTATGTGAAAAATATCGTTTGAAGCATTTTCACCAGATGATTCGTTAAGACTTATTGGTAGATTTTTACTAGAAATTAAAACAATGGATTTACCATAAATGAATTGTCATCTGTCTTTGTACCAGAAAAAATTGATTTAGCTCCAACTGTTATCAATAAATTGGGTGAATTGCATCCATTAAAACACGAGTATAAAACACCTGCCTCTGCAACCCAGGTGGGGCTAATTTAAAATGGCTGTAAATTGTTAATAACGTACTGTATTAAGACCAGCAATGATAAAAAAAAATGCTGAAGATTATCTAATATTATTTGAGCAAGACTTACCAATCTTTGTTAAAAGAAAATTTTGTTACCTAAAACTCATGACCTAGTAGCTTTGAACAGTCATATTGAGAAAAACATGGATAGAAACTACAGTAAATTGTAAGGATTCAATTTTGTAGTCTGGAAAGAATTTATTAGTTAATAGAAGGCGTGCAGGAGAAGTAGAGCGTATAACAATAAATGATTATAAGAGCCACCAATTCTTCTGTCTACATTACAACTCTATTGAATTATTTTTAAAATGTAGAATGCAGGCTGGTGTTCCAGAGGAAAACCTATATTTATTTGGACTTCCCGGAAATTTATCAACATATAGCCATCTCAATGCATGTTCACTAATGGTATGCATCCTGAAGGCTTAAGAGGTACTAAGTTGAGAAAACTATTCGATTTAAAAGAAAAGCTAATTTTATGAGCCATGCTGAAAAAATACATAGAAAACACTATCGCATCCCTGTGGCTACGAGGAAAATTGAAAGAGTGTCTCGTTTATTAGAAATTGGAATTGGTAAAACCGGAGTAGGTAAATCAAATGGCTACATGTTTGTGTTCAATTTGTTGGTACCGTTTTTCTGAATTTTGTATAACAGGAATTTCATTTCATTTTTCTTTTTTTTAGATTATGAAAGACATAATTACACAAATATTTTTGTTGGTGTTGGTAAAAAAATTAAACTGCTTATGACTTGTGTTAATAATGAGTTACATTACATATTTATCTAAATGTAGAGTCTTAAATATACAATATTCTATAATTATATAATTTATAAGACTTCATATTAAGCAGGTTTTGAGCAATGGTGTTACACTTTTTAGTACCTACAAAATATATGTTTTAAATAATTAATGCATATTTAATTGTGTGCGTGTTTTTTTAAATTTAATGTAACCTAAAAAATATAATTGTAACAATTTTAAATTTTTCAGATAATTCACAGAATCATTTGGATCATCATCAAAGTCTTAACAAGACTTATTGAAAATGGTAACAGTTTAAATACATTCACACGCAATTTTTTTATTACATTAGAAATTACAGATAAAGCAAGTACTAGTTTTTACATCAGAAGAATTTGATACAGTAGTAGATTCTTGTTGTTTTTGTATTTATAAGCTTTTTCTGTTAGATAAATTACTAGTTTTAGTGTCACCAATTGGACAAACTATAGGAAAATCTTGGAGTAAAACGTAAATAGAAACTGTAAAATGGCTTTTTTTTGATCATTTAATTGATTATCAAATACCAAACTTACCGGAATTCGTAATTAATCAACATTAGAGTCTCCAAGAGCGTTCAACTACACAACTGAAAGCTTGGGTTATGAATTAAATAAAAAGGTTTAAAGGAAGAAAAGAACTAGTAAGAGAGCTAGTATAATTTGGAATGTAAATGTTTCACAAATTTTCGCTAGATTTAATTCTTAATATCGTATAATTCACAAGCACACGCACACATACACACACACACGTGACAGAATGGAAAGTTCTAGACAAGCTCTGTGGGGAAGAGATAACATTGATATATAAGCGTTTTACCTTATCTGCGCACACTAGTAATAAACTGCCAAACCCTAGCAAACAATTCACGTCCTTAACTATAAATACAAACTTTATACAAAAATTAATAACACAAGAACTGAGCATTCAGGGTTTGCAACAAAATTGTTCATTTGGAACCATATTAACTTTGTTTTCCTTCTGCTGACAATTGTATTTCAAAATTAATGCACACCAGTTTTCGACGTTATATAACAGTTGATGGAATGTGAATACATCACTTCTGAAGTCAAGCAGCAATTAGAGTTGAGAATAAAGATACCAATGTCAACTTTAACAATTCTGAGGAAAATATTTATCGACGGTAACAGAGAAAGACCAAGCCTATCTTGACAAGCAGACCAGACCAATATCACAAAGCTCTAAAATTAAAATGCTGAATTTGTACAAACTACATATAGCATACTCACCAAAACTAGTTACCATATAATTTCTTCACTTGATTGTCTTTGATTGAAAAGAAATTCTTTGTATATTTTCGTTTGCACATAATTAATGTATACTTCATATTTTATAGCTTTATTAATATTTTATTATCTAATTAAATTTTATTTCGTTGGTGGGAATAAGAAAAAAAAAGATGAAGGGAATAAGGTAGTACCAGGCCTTAAATTTTGTGAGTTCCAGAGGACGAAACACAAAATTTTAGAAGTGAGAAATCCTGCAACAATTAAAGCTTAGGTTTATAATACATTAAAAATAGAAGATGTAATAGATTCAGTAAGGTGTTTTGTACACCCACATCAAACTATTTTTTTAAAGAAAGTTGTTCCAACAAATCAGTTATCACCATCAAAAATAACATTAAACGAATTTTATATTTTTTACCACAGGTATACTAACAAAATAACCAAACAATTAAATTACAATAACCTTTATAATATACATTTTACGGATGTGTAATTTTATATTGTTTTTGTGTATGTTTCAGTATATATATTTATATATATTTTTGTTTCTTTGTTTTTTTTTATTTACCATCGTCCTTTTAGGATTTGATTCCTAAAAAAGTCTTAATATTATTTTGTAATGTTTTTCAGACAGGACATTATGTCTTGGAGTAGTAACATGGAATTATTTTATTGAAAGTAAATAAAAAATTTAATAAATTTAAATAAATATTTATGAATGACATTTTTTAATGCAATTTCTTTCGCGTATTAAGAATAAATAATAGATGGATATTATTTTTGTATCCCTTATCCATCTCTGGTATTTTCTTTCCTCTCATCTGAATTTTGAGTGTGTTTATAACACTCATAACACGTATTTACAAAGGACGTTGCTTCAAAATCAGCCTTTTTTAAATTAGTAAATCCTTAGATCAATAAAGCAGGCTAGATATTGCACAAATAAAATTAACGAAAGGCAATTGGTGCAACAATAACTAACCAACAGCACTACTAATAATAGTGCATACAATAATAATTCGTTGTCTTTACAAGAAAGTGACTACAATGCATTAAAACATAAATTGTGCTGCTAAATCAACTTAAAGAACTGACGAAGAAAAATTAAATACAAAGAGAACTGCTTCAGAGATATAAAAGGAAAATGAACAATTCACTATGACCAGCTATGCAAGAATTGCTTCTAATAACATAAATCAGCAAAACATTAAAAATATACCTAATGTCATCGTTAAATCTAACCATAATAAAAATGTTACCCAAGTTTTATCTGAAATTACTTCCAAAATAAATGAAAAAATTAAAATGCCTGTGAGCAAATTTATAAGAACCATAAAAGTGCCGGTATAACTATTAAATGTAAAAATGCAAATGATTTTGAAAAACTTAAACTATTCAGGGATTGGGAAAACGAGAAATCCCTGGAATAAAGGATGCACTACTATACAGCAGTAGCAGACAATCCTCACGAAGCCAAATTCAAAAATTACAGCTCCGGGCATCGCTGGTATAGTGTTATATTTTGATGGACAATCTTCTCATTTTTGTTTCGATCTAAGTAAGTTCTGCCGAGAAACAGGCAACAAAAAAAACAGAAAAACATTCTTGTTAAGATGTAGGACAGAAGAATTAACCCCAACTTTTCTAAAATTTAAAATATTTCATATTAAATTTTCTAATGTAAACTTACAGCGAGAGTATAAATCTTACCAAAATTCATAATTAAAATCCTTAACATGTCCATAACAGTATAAATAACCTTAATTAAAAAATTAGAAAGCGAACTAATGGGAATCACTAATAAAGTAAATAATATTATTCCCAGCAATATTTTGAAAAAATGTATAGAAAAACTTTTCCCAAAAATACAAACAAAAAAATATTAATAAAACTTAAGAAATCAAAAATTCAAACACCCCACACTGAAATCTTACTGACATTCATATACCGACTGAAGTAACAGAAGTTCTTACTTTAGGACCTAACTACGCACAAAAAATTGTTAAGCACAAGAAAATTCCTATAGGGAATATCATAAGCAATATTGTGTGTATAGTACTAGTAATCTTAACAACATGGAGAAAGACAAAATAAGAGTGGATGTAATGTTATAACTAATTTCAAAAACAAATTAAAATTTAAAAAGCCAAGAGGGAACATTATCAACAATAAAGTGAAAAAACCGAATGATTTCTGAAAAATAATAAACACCTAAAATTTCTAAGAGCAGATAAGTCTAACAAAACGGTAATTATGAATACTCAGTATCTATCGTTCGTTGTCTCTGAAAGGACACACAATGTTAGATTTAGTTTTGTGTCAGGTAATAAAATGTAAAATGATTGGCAGAAAAAATGTGATTTTATAAGTACTAACGCTGTAGTTTTAGAATAGATTTAAAAAAGTCCAAAAAATGGCTAAAAAGTAATCAGTAAAACATAAAACACAATCTTTGATTTTGACCAACCCTAAGATCAAGAAAATATACACTCAACAAATATATATATATATATATATATATATATATATATATATATATATATCAAGACCGAGGATAGAATGTTCAGATTATAGAAATTCATAGAGAATCAGAAATAGTACAAGAGAAATACCTGTTTTAAAGTGTAAAAAATTGAAATTTTAAAATAAATACAAAAATTAGAATGTACCTGCTAAACACCTGGTGGATTGCAGGTGGTATGTCAAATTAGTGATTAATAATATATAAATTTGAAAGATTTAGGCTAATAAAAAAACAAAAGAATATCAAAAGTTAAAAGGGGATTTGTTAAAATGTCTATAATAATTCAATGTAGGAAATTTTGGAAATTAAACAAAATTATTGTAAGTATTAACAGCAGGTGGCAAGTTTTGATTGATGTACTGTGAGAACATTATTAAAACAGCAGTTTTCAAAAGCCATCAGGATATCTTTATATATATATAAATCTTCTGTACGTGTGTTAGTCATTGAACTCCTCCTAAACGGCTGGACCGATTTTGATGAAATTTTTTCTTTGTATTCCAGGGGGTTTGAGGATGGTTTAGATTCACAATACGGTCAACTAGATATTGTTTTTTTTTTAGTTAAATTATTTATTTTAAAAATTGTTGTTGATGTTAGCACAACTTACATAGGATCCGGCAGACTGCGCTGTAGTCGCGGTGTCAAATATTCAAGAGCGTGCTTTAGTTTCAGTTCAGATTATATTGTTACAGCTAATTTTTAAAAGTTTACATGGGACAGGACAACGTCTGTCGGGTCCGCTAGTTTATAATATAATTAATAACTGGGAAATAAAGAAGATCTGGATTAAATTCATTTAAATGGTATAAACAAATTAATAGTAGGGGGCAACAGAAATAAATTGGGAAGTAAAAACGGGAATTAAGTTTTCAAATAATTCCAACTAACATCAAGGAAGAACAGCAGATCCAAAAGTGAATTTTTGAAACAAAAGGTCGTTAAAAAACCATCAAAAAGTGAGTTTTTGAGGAAAAGGTTTTTTTAAGCAAGCATTACAAGGTAATAAATTTTGTATACTAAATTGATGTAATGTTTGGTAAGAGATTCTTTTGATTGTTGTTTAATAATTTAGGATAATAGCAATATTTGGAAGTTTATTTTCAGCAATTATAATTTGACATAATTTAAAAAGACAAAGTGAAAAGAGGAATAGTGATTTTCAAGAAAGGAATAGCTGCAAAATAAGATAATAAGCACGATTCTGAATCCAAGTAAAAAGGACCCTGAGAAATTTAATTACTCAATATTTTACATTATATTTGGAATGTGTTCGATGGCACATTCCATAGAGAATATTCAAAAAAAATATATGAATTAGATGTTGCGGTTTTAGTTCAATGCTGGTTCAATGCAAGTATATAATTGACGAAGGACCTTTAGCGGAACAATCAATAAACACGTGCCGTCACATAAACGAATCACCAAATAAAAGTTATCACTAAACTTTAAGTCGAAGCTCTGGTGTTTTCTTGGTTCTTCTGGACAACACGTTACACAAAAAATAGCGACGTAATGTTCATTGATTGAGCATACAAAAAATGCGAGTTTAACAACAAATGATGCGCTTTTGTAAACACAAAAGAAACAAAATGAAAGCGGTTTAGCGGTCGTTTATTTTACGCAAAAAACACTTACAATTAGCATTAGCGCGAGGGAATGTTTTAGAAAAGGTGCAGAAGTTTAAAAATCAAAGAAGTAATTCAATCAAATTGAAAACAATACACTAAACAAATTGCGGGAACGCACCATTCCGCCAGCCTTGAATTACTTATTTCAAAACTAAGGGTCCACTGGCAGTGGACAAAGCTTTACAAGAGGTCGCTTCAAAATACCACTTGCAGTTCTAACTGTAGCAACGCGTACAACACCATCACCTCCAGGATGTACGTCAAAAATGCGCCCTAATGGCCAATTCAAAGGAGGTGAAATGTCTTGCTTCAAAATAATGAGAGTACCTGGCTTAACAACCTCCGAGGGATCAGTCCATTTACTCCGTTGATGAAGAGTATGTAAATATTCTTGCGACCAACGTTTCCAGAATGCCTGATGCAAACGACTCAGTAACTGCCATCTGTTGAGACGATTAGATGGGACAGACAAGAAATCAGATTCAGGAGGTGCTGTTAAAGGTTCCATGGTAAGAAACATTCCAGGACTCAAGGCGGTAAGATCCGATGGATCGCTGCTACAAGGGGTTATAGGTCGCGAGTTTAAAACTGCTTCGACCTGTGCAAATACAGTAGAAAGTTCTTCGTAGGTTAGGATTTGATCTCCAACGACACGTCTTAAGTGAGCTTTAACACTACGAATTACTTTCTTTGCGGATAGAATCCAAAATCGTTGCTGCAAAAGAAATTGAACGGTTTGGATTCCTGCGTGAAGATTGGTGACATGACAATCTTCGACAATTAGATTAGTCAAACGACTTTTGCTTGGTAGCAGTGCGGGAAATTTAGTATCAAACGGCAATGGAGCATTAGCCAATCTACTACCAACTCTAAGAGTTCCCTGTTCATCAAGAAACGGCGAAAGTTTAAGAAGCGAATTGGGCAAAAGTTTTCGTTCTCGAAGAAGGGAAATCTCTTTAGAAAAATATTGATCTTGAACATCTCGAACAATGCGAAGCTGAGCCTGATATAACTCACCAGCCAAAAATGATCCAGAGCCCCTACGGTCTGTATTGCGAGCGTTATCAACAAAGCGACAAATATGAGCTATAATGCGGGTAATGCGATTAATAGAAGAATGTTCTTCTAACAAAGTACCAAATAAATTTGGTGAAGCGGTGACTTGAAGCGCCACTATACGGGCTTCAGTCATAGCTAGCGGTGACATGCTTGAGTCTGAGCAAGCATGTGGCAAACAAGCGGTAATCAACAATTGTGGGCCTTTCCACCAAAGTATATTACCTAATAACTCTGATGGTAAAGTGCCGCGGGAACCCAAGTCAGCGGGGTTATCACAAGATTGGATGTAAAACCAATGCGAATAAGAAAATTTTTCCTGAATGTAAGCAACTCGATTACTGACAGATGTCTTCCAACGGTGCGGGGAAGAAGTAAGCCATGAAAGGACTACCGTGGAATCTGACCAGCAACGAATCACCTTGAACAACAAACGACTATAGAATTGCTCATAAACATAATGAGCCAACTTAGCGGTAAGAACTGAAGCACACAGTTCCAATCTGGGAAGTGACAAAGTTTTCAGAGGGGCAACTTTCGATTTAGACTACACAAAAAAACTTTGACGAAATCCAGATGCGGTTTCGAACACACAATAAACAACAGCGGCATAACCTTTCTCAGAAGCATCACCAAATGCGTGAAGTTTACAACTAGAAAAGTTTTCTATAGCAAGCAGGTGAGCCAAAACTAAATTCTGTAAGGTCAACAAAATAGCGATAATGTCTTGCTGCAATTTGGGACCGATAAACAAACAACCATTCAAAGATAACCGATGAGGTATCTTAGCGGATGCATTAAACACTACACGAAGTTTGGTTGTGCTACTATCAGGTTTCAAAACACAATGATGCGGTATGTAGTAACAATCAGAAGAAGTAGATGATAGATCTGGAACCAGCTCCATATGTTCAAGCTCCAAATACTCTTTGAGAAAATCACAATATTGTTTGTAGAGATCTGGTTGCTGTAGAAGACGTCTTTCTAAAGAGTAGAAACGTTGTACGGCGAGATTATACATTCCATCAAACGCAGGAAGTGTATTACGAAAAGGAAGGGGCACAGCGAATCTACCTGAATCCAATCTCTTGCATCCCTCGGAAAATATTTTTTCGCAGATAAGATCATCAGGGGACTGAACCAGTGCGGTAGGAACATCTTCAAATGTCCAGAACCTTTTGAGTGAATCATCTAATGATACTACATCCTCAATTTGACAAAAAAGCGAAGTTGGGTTTATGACTGACTGAGAGTGAACGTTGATTGATAATTAAATCAACCTATATATATATATATATATATATATATATATATATATATATATATATAGGTTGAATAATTAAGGGGATTCAGCCTGAATGTGGGCGAATTAAAACTACGTGTTAATTCTTTGTTCTTTAATGAAGAGCTTTCGAAGAGTTTCTCTTCTTTATCAGTTCAATACCAGAATGCTTTGGTTAAATTATTACATACTTTACAAAATGTGATAAAAATACTTACAAAACTTGAGGTTAAATATAAAGCAATCCAATATAAAGCAGTATAAAAGAATCCTCTACTCAGTTGTATGAGAAAGGTTGACATGGATGACAGAAAATTTAAATTCAAGTCAAAGAGATATATACTTCAAAATATCATGGCAATAGTGTAAGTTAAATGAAATTGCCCAATAATATATATTTTATATAGGACATTTCAAAAATATTTCGTCAGAAAATCGATATTTAATTTAATGATTAATTCCTAGAGATATTCTATCATCCATAGCTAACAAATTAGAATAAATAACATTAAGATTCAAAATATCTGTTTTTTTGGGTTTATACAATTAGACAGATTGTTACTACAAATCATTTCTAGAAAAGTACGTTTAAAACGATTCTTCTCGTTAATCAATTTTCTAGAAATAGTTTGTATTAACAATCAGTCTAATTGTATAAACAAAAAAAACAGATATTTAGAATCTTAAGATTATTTATTCTAATTTGTTAGAGATGGATGATAGAATATCTCGAGGAATTAATCATTAAATTAAATATAAATATTGTTGTAGTAGTTAGATTAATGCTTTTTACTGTCTTGGCTTAATTTGTTTCTAACTTATTTGAACACATTTTCGCATCATTTTTCAATAATATCTATAACGTTCCTTAGATGAAATAGACAGATCCTAAACAACTGTCAGGATCAAATTGGACATCCTAGTGTACTTTGTTGTAGTAGTTAGATTGATAGTTTTTACTGTCTCGGCTTTATTTGTTGCTAAGTGATTTGAACACATTCTCGCACCACTTTTTTCAATAATGTCTGCAACGCTATTTATATCAAATAGAAAGATTCGAAACAACAGCTAGGATCAAATTCCATGTTCTGGTGTCCTTTTTTGTAGTAGTTAGATTGAAGCTTTTTACTGTCTCGGTTTATTTGTTGCTAACTGATTTGAACACATGTTCGAATCACTTTTCAATAATGTCTATAACGTTCTTTAGATGATATAGAAAAAATATAAACAACTGTTAGGATCAAATTCGACGTCCTAGTTTACACTGTTGTAGTACATTGACGCTTTTTAGCGTCTCGGCTTTATTTGTTGCTAACTGATTTGAACACATGTTCGAACCACTATTCAAAAATGTCTGTAACGTTATTTAGGTCAAATAGAAAGATTTTAAACAACTGCCAGGATAAAATTCGACGTCCCAGGGTACTTTGTTGAGTAGTTAGTTTGATGCTTTTTACTGCCTCGGCTTTATTTGTTGCTAACTGATTTCATCACATGTTCGAACCACTTTTCAATAATGTCTATAACGTTCTTTAGATTATATAGTAAGATTAAAAACAACTCTTAGGATCAAATTC
Source organism: Octodonta nipae (assembly GCA_034190945.1). NCBI lineage: Eukaryota > Metazoa > Arthropoda > Insecta > Coleoptera > Chrysomelidae > Octodonta > Octodonta nipae. The sequence goes on from CM067223.1 coordinate 49,536,427, forward strand.
GACGTCTTAGTGTACTTTTTTGTAGTAGTAAGATTGATGCTTTTTACTCTCTCGGCTTTATTTGTTGCTAACTGATTTGAACACATTTTCGGACCACTTTTCAATAATGTCTACAAAGTTCCTTAGATCAAATAGAGAAATTCTAAACAACTGTAAGGATCAAATTCGACGTCCTAGTGTACTTTGTTGTAGTAGTAAGATAGATTCTTTTTACTGTCTCGGCTTTATTTGTTGCTAACTGGTTTGAATACATTTTCCCGTAACTTTTCAATAATCTCTATAACATTTCTTAGATGAAATAGAAATATTCTAAACAACTGTAAGGATCAAATTCGAAGTCTTATTGTACTTTGTTGTAGTAGTTAGATTAATGCTTTTTACTGTCTCGGCTTTATTTGTTGCTAACTGATTTGAACACATTTTCGCATAACTTCTCAATAATGTCTATAAGGTTGCTTAGAATAAATAGACAGATTCTAAAGAACTGTTAGGATCAAATTCAAAGTCATAATGTACCTTGTTGTAGTAGTTAAAATGATGCTTTTTACTGTCTCGGCTTTATTTGTTGCTGACTGATTTGAACACATTCTCGCATCAATTTTTTCAATAATATTTGTAACGTTATTTAGATCAAATAGAAAGATTCTAAACAACTGCCAGGATAAAATTAGACGTCCTTGTGTACTTTATTGTAGTAGTTAGTTTGATGCTTTTTACTGTCTCGGCTTTATTTGTTGCTAACTAATTTGACCACATTGTCGCATAACTTCTCAATAATGTCTATAACGTTCCTTAGATTAAATAGAAAGATTCTAACCAACTGTTAGGATCAAATTCGAAGTCTTAGTGTACTTTGTTGTAGTAATCTAACTAGATTGATGCTTTTTACTGTCTCGGCTTTATTTGTTGCTAACTGATTTGAACACATGTTCGAACTCCTTTTCAATAATGTCTATAACATTCTTTAGATGATATAGAAAGATTCTATACAACTATTTGGATTAAATTAGACGTCCAAGTGTACTTTGTTGTAGTAGTTATATTGATGCTAACTGCTAACTGATTTGAAAACATTGTCGCACCACTTTTTTCAATAATGTCTGTAACGTTATTTAGATCAAATAGAAAGATTCTAAATAACTGCCAGGATAAAATTCGACGTCCTAGTGTACTTTGTTGTAGTAGTTATTTAATGCTATTTACTATCTATTTGTTGCTAACTGATTTGAACATATTTTCTCATAACTTCTCAATAATGTCTATATCGTTCCTTAGATTGAAATGAAGTATTCTAAAAAAACTGTCAGGATCAAACTCGAAGTCCTAATGTAATTTGTTGTAGTACTTAAATTGATGCTTTTCACTGTCTCGGCTTAATGTCTATAACGTTCTTTAGATGAATAAGAAAGATTATAAACAACTGTTAGGATAAAATTCGACGTCCTAGGGTACTTTGTTGTAGTAGTTAGATTGACGCTTTTTACCGTATCGGCTTTATTTGTTGATAACTGATTTGAACACATTTTCGCATAACTACACAATAATGTCTATAAAGTTCCTTAGATTAAATAGAAAGATTCTAGTGTACTTTGTTGTAATAGTTAGATTGATGCTTTTAACTGTCTCTGCTTTATTTGTTGCTAACTGATTTGAACACATTCTCTCATCAATTTTTTAAATAATGTTTGTAACGTTATTTAGATCAAATAGAAAGATTCTAAACAACTGCAGGGATAAAATTCGACGTCCTAGTGTACTTTGCTGTAGTATATTGACGCTTTTTACCGTCTCGGCTTTATTTGTTGCTAACTGGTTTGAATACATTTTCGCGTAACTTTTCAATAATGTCTATAACAAGTCTTAGATGAAATAGAAATATTCTAAACAAATGTCAGAATCAAATTCGAAGTTATATTGTACTTTGTTGTAGTAGTTAGATTAATGCTTTTTACTGTCTCGGCTTCATTTGTTGCTAACTGATTTGAACACATTTTCGCATAACTTCTCAATAATGTCTATAATGTCTATACTTTGTTGTAGTAGTTAGATTAATGCTTTTTACTGTCTCGGCTTCATTTGTTGCTAACTGATTTGAACACATTTTCGCATAACTTCTCAATAATGTCTATAATGTTGCTTAGAATAAACAGACAGATTCTAAAGAACTGTTAGGATCAAATTCGAAGTCCTAGTGTACCTTGTTGTAGTAGTTAAAATGATGCTTTTTACTTGTCTCAGCTTTATTTGTTGCTGACTGATTTGAACACATTCTCGCATCAACTTTTTCAATAATGTTTGTAAGGTTATTTAGATCAAATAGAAAGATTCTAAACAAGTGCCAGGATAAAAATCGACGTCCTAGTGTACTTTATTGTAGTAGTTATTTTGATGCTTTTTACTGTCTCTGCTTTATTTGTTGCTAACTGATTTGACCACATGTTCGAACCACTTCTCAGTAATGTCTATAACGTTCCTTAGATTAAAGAGAAAGATTCTAAACAACTGTTAGGATCAAATTCGACGTCCTAGTGTACTTTGTTGTAGTAGTTAGATTAATGCTTTTTACTGTCTCCTCGGCTTTATTTGTTGCTAACTGATTTGAACACATTTTCGCATAACTACTCAATAATGTCTATAAAGTTCCTTAGATTAAATAGAAAGATTCTTACCAACTGTTAGGATCAAATTCGAAGTCCTAGTGTACTTTAATGTAATAGTTAGATTGATGCTTTTCACTGTCTCTGCTTTATTTGTTGCTAACTGATTTGACCACATGTTCGAACCACTTTTCAATATTGTCTATAGCGTTCTTTAGATAATATAGAAAGATTATAAACAACTGCTATTATCAAATTCGACGTCCTAATGTACTTTGTTCTAGTAGTTAAATTGATGCTTTTTACTGTCTCGGCTTTATTTGTTGCTAACTGACTTGAACACATTTTCGCACCACTTTTCAATAATGGCTTAGTTCCTTAGATCAGATACCAAAATTCTAAACAACTGTCGGGATCAAATAGAAATATTCTAAACAACTGCCAGGATAAAGTTCGACGTCCTAGTGTACTTTGTTGTAGTAGTTAGATTGACGCTTTTTACCCTCTCGGCTTTATTTGTTGCTAACTGATTTGAACACATGTTCGATCCACTTTTCAATAATGTCTATAACTTTCTCTAGATAATATAGAAAGATTAAACACCACTGTTAGGATCAAATTCGACGTCCTAGTGTACCTTGTTGTAGTAGTTAAAATGATGCTTTTTACTGTCTCAGCTTTATTTGTTGCTGACTGATTTGAACACATTCTCGCATCAATTTTTTCAATAATGTTTGTAACGTTATTTAGATCAAATAGACAGATTCTAAACAACTGCCAGGATAAAATTCAACGTCCTAGTGTACTTTATTGTAGTAGTTATTTTGATACTTTTTACTGTCTCGGCTTTATTTGTTGCTAACTTATTTGAACACATTTTCGCATCATTTTTCAATAATATCTATAACGTTCCTTAGATGAAATAGAAAGATTCTAAACAACTATCAGGATCAAATTCGACATCCTAGTGTATTTTGTTGTAGTAGTTAGATTGATGCTTTTTACTGTTTCGGCTTTATTTGTTGCTAACTGATTTGAACACATTTTCGGACCACTTTTCAATATTGTATACAAAGTTCCTTAGATCATATAGAGAAATTCTAGTGTAATTTGTTGTACTAGTAAGGTTGATTCTTTTTACTGTCTCGGCTTAATTTGTTGCTAACTGGTTTGAATACATTTTCGTATAACGTTTCAATAATCTCTATAACGTTTCTTAGATGAAATAGAAAGATTCTTAACGACTGACAGGATGAAATTCGAAGTTTTATTGTACTTTATTGTAGTAGTTAGATTGATGCTTTTTACTGTCTCGGCTTTTTTTTTGTTGCAAATTTATTTGAACACATTTTCGCATTATTTTTCAATAATATCTATAACGTTCCTTAGATGAAATATATAGATTCAAAACAACTGTCAGGATCAAATTCGACATCCTAGTTTATTTTGTTGTAGTAGTTAGATTGATGCTTTTTACTGTTTCGGCTTTATTTCTTGCTAACTAATTTGAACACATTTTCGGACCACTTTCCAATAATGTCTACAAAGTTCCTTAGATCATATAGAGAAATTCTAAACAACTTATAAGGATCAAATTCGATGTCCTAGTGTACTTTGTTGTACTAGTAAGATTGATTGTTTTTACTGTCTCGGCTTTATTTGTTGCTAACTGGTTTGAATACATTTTCGCATAACTTTTCAATAATGTCTATAACGTTTCTTAGATGAAATAGAAATTCTAAACGACTGACAGGATCAAATTCGAAGTTTTATTGTACTTTGTTGTAGTAGTTAGATTAATGCTTTTTAGTGTCTCTGATTTATTTGTTGCTAACTAATTTGAACACATGTTCGAAACACTTTTCAATATTGTCTATAACGTTCTTTAGATGATATAGAAAGATTATAAACAACTGTTATTGTCAAATTCGATGTCCTAATGTACTTTGTTCTAGTAGTTAAATTGATGCTTTTTACTGCCTCGGCTTTATTTTTGCTAACTGATTTGAACACATATTTGCACCTCTATTCAATAATGCCTATAAATTTCCTTAGATAAAATAGAAAGATCCTAAACAACTCTCAGGAGATCAAATTCGACGTCCTAGTGTATTTCGTTGTAGTAGTTAAATTAATGCTTTTGACTGTCTCGACTTTGTTTGTTGCTAACTAATTTGAATACATTTATGCATCATTTTACACTATTATCCATAACGTTCCTTAGATGAAATAGATAGAATCTAAACAACTGTGAGGAACGAATTCGACATCCTAGTGTACTTTTTTGTAGTAGTTAGATTGATGCTTTTTACTTTCTCGGCTTTATTTGTTGCTAACTGATTTGAACACATTCTCGCACCACTTTTTTCAATAATGTCTGCAACGTTATTTAGATCAAATAGAAAGATTCTAAACAACAGCCAGGATTGAATTCGATGTTCTGGTGTACTTTGTTGTAGTAGTAAGATTGAAGTTTTTTACTGTCTCGGCTTATTTGTTGCTAACTTATTTGAATTCATTTTCGCATAACTTTTCAATAATGTCTGTAACGTTCATTAGATGAAATAGAAAGATTCTAAACAACTGTCAGGATCAAATTAGACATCATAGTGTACTTTGTTTTAGTAGTTAGATTGATGCTTTTTACTGTCTCGGTTTTATTTGTTGCTAATTGATTTGAACACATTTTCGCATAACTTTTCATTAATGTCTTTAACGTTCCCTAGATCAAATAGAAAGTTTGTAAACAACTGTCGGATCAAATCCGACGTCCTAGTGTACTTTGTTGTAGTAGTTAAATTGATGCTTCTTACTGTCTCGACTTTATATTTTGATTCAAAAATATCTATAACGTTCTTTAGATGATACAGAAAGATTATAAACAACTGTTAGGATCAAATTCGACGTCGTAGTGTACTTTGTTGTAGTAGTTAGATTAATGCTTTTTACTGTCTCGGCTTTATTTGTTGCTAATTGATTTCAACACAATTTCGCACCACTTTTCAACAATCTCTATAACGTTTCTTATATCAAATAAAAAGATTCTAACCAACTGTCAGGATCAAATTAGACATCATAGTGTACTTTGTGCATAGTGTCCAAGTGTACTTTGTTGTAGTAGTTAGATTGATGCTTTTTACTGTCTCGGTTTTATTTGTTGCTAATAGATTTGAACATATTTTCGCATAACTTTTCAATAATGTCTTTAACGTTCCCTAGAACAAATAGAAAGTTTGTAAACAACTGTCGGATCAAATCCGACGTCCTAGTGTACTTTGTTGTAGTAGTTAAATTGATGCTTCTTACTGTCTCGGCTTTATTTTTTGCTAACTGAATTGACCACATGTTCGAAGCACTTTTCAAAAATATCTATAACGTTCTTTAGATGATACAGAAAGATTATAAACAACTGTTAGGATCAAATTCGAAGTCCTAGTGTACTTTGTTGTAGTAGTTAGATTGATGCTTCTTACTGTCTCGGCTTTATTTGTTGCTAACTGATTTGAACACATTCTCGCACCACTTTTATCAATAATGTCTGTAACGTTATTTAGATCAAATAGGAAGATTCTAAACAACAGCCAGGATCAAATTCGATGTTCTGGTCTACTTTGTTGTAGTAGTAAGATTGATGCTTTTTACTGCCTCGGCTTTATTTTTGGTAACTGATTTGAACACAGTTTCGCACCACTTTTCAATATTGTCTATAAATTTCCTTAGATTAAATAGAAAGTTTCTAAACAACTGTCAGGATCAAATTCGACGTCCTAGTCAACTTTGTTGTAGTAGTTAGATAATTGCTTTTTACTGTCTCGGATTTATTTGTTGCTATCTTATTAGAACTCATTTTCGCATCATATTCAATAATATCTATCACGTTCCTTAAATGAAATAGAAAGATTCTAAACAACTGTCAGGATCAAATTCTTCCTCCTAGTGTAGTTTGTTGTAGTAGTTAGATTGATGCTTTTTACTGTCTCGTCTTTATTTGTTGCTAACTGATTTGAACACATTTTCGGACCACTATTCAATAATGTCTGTAACGTTCCTTAGATCAAATAGTAAAATTCTAAAGAACTGTGAGGATCAAATTCGACGTCCTAGTGTACTTTGTTTTAGTAGTTAGATTGATCCTTTTTACTGTCTCGGCTTTATTTGCTGCTTACTGATTTGAATACATTCTCGCACCACTTTTTTCAATAATTTCTGCAACATTATTTAGATCAAATTGAAAGATTCTAAATAACTGCCAGAATAAAATTCGCCGTCCTAGTGTACTTTGTTGCAGTAGTTAGTTTGATGTTTTTACTGTCTTGGCTTTATTTGTTGCTAACTGATGTGAACACAATTTCGCATAATTTTTCAATAGTGTCTATAACGTTCCATAGATTAAATAGAAGGATTCTATCCAACTGTCAGGATCAAGTTTGAAGTACTAGTGTACTTTGTTGAAGTAGTTAGATTGATGCTTTTTACTGTCTCGGCTTTATTTGTTGCTTACTGATTTGAACACATTCTCGCACCATTTTTTTCAATAATGTCTGCAACGTTATTTAGATCAAATAGAAAGATTCTAAATAAATGCCAGTATAAAATTCGACGTCCTAGTGTACTTTGTTTAGTAGTTAGTTTGATGTTTTTACTGTTTCGGCTTTATTTGTTGCTAACTGATGTGAACACATTTTCGCATAACTTTTCAATAGTGTCTATAACGTTCCTTAGATTAAATAGAAGGATTCTATCCAGCTGTCAGGATCAAGTTTGAAATCCTAGTGTACGTTGTTGTAGGAGTTAGATTGATGCTTTTTACTGTCTCGGCTTTATTTGTTGCTAACTGATTTGAACATATGTTCTAACCACTTTTTAATAATATCTATAACGTTCTTTAGATTATATAGAAATATTATAAACAACTATTAGGATCAAATTCGACGTCCTAGTGTACTTTGTTGTAGTAGTTAGATTAATGCTTTTTAGTGTCTCGGCTTTATTTGTTGCTAACTCATTTGAGCACATGTTCGAACCACTTCTCAAAAAAGTCTATAAGGTTCTTTAGATGATATACAAAGATTCTAAACAACTGCCAGGATAAAATTCGACGTCCTAGTGTACTTCGTTGTAGTAGTAATATTGATGCTTTTTACAGTCACGGCTTTATTTGTTGCTTACTGATTTGAACACATTCTCGCACCAATTTTTTCAACAATGTCTGCAACATTATTTAGATCAAATTGAAAGATTCTAAATAACTGCCAGAATAAAATTCGCCGTCCTAGTGTACTTTGTTGTAGTAGTTAGTTTGATGTTTTTACTGTCTTGGCTTTATTTGTTGCTAACTGATGTGAACACATTTACGCATAATTTTTCAATAGTGTCTATAACGTTCCATAGATTAAATAGAAGGATTCTATCCAACTGTCAGGATCAAGTTTGAAGTACTAGTGTACTTTGTTGAAGTAGTTAGATTGATGCTTTTTACTATCTCGGCTTTATTTGTTGCTTACTGATTTGAACACATTCTCGCACCACTTTTTTCAATAATATCTGCAACGTTATTTAGATCAAATAGATAGATTCTAAATAACTGCCAGTATAAAATTCGACGTCCTAGTGTACTTTGTTTAGTAGTTAGTTTGTTGTTTTTACTGTCTCGTCTTTATTTGTTGCTAACTGATGTGAACACATTTTCGCATAACTTTTCAATAGTGTCTATAACGTTCCTTAGATTAAATAGAAGGATTCTATCCAACCGTCAGGATCAAGTTTGATATCCTAGTGTACGTTGTTGTAGTAGTTAGATTGATGCTTTTTACTGTCTCGGCTTTATTTGTTGCTAACTGATTTGAACATTTGTTCTAACCACCTTTTAATAATATCTATAACGTTATTTAGATTATATAGAAATATTATAAACAACTATTAGGATCAAATTCGACGTCCTAGTGTACTTTGTTGTAGTAGTTAAATTGATGCTTTTTACTGTCTCGGCTTTATTTGTTGCTAACTCATTTGAACACATGTTCGAACCACTTCTCAAAAAAGTCTATAGGGTTCTTTAGGTGATATACAAAGATTATAAACAACTGCCAGGATAAAATTCGACGTCCTAGTGTACTTCGTTGTAGTAGTAATATTGATGCTTTTTACTGTCTCGGCTTTTTTTGTTGCTTACTGATTTGAACACATTTTCGCACCACTTTTTTCAATAATGTCTGTAACATTATTTAGATCAAATTGAAAGATTCTAAACAACTGCTATAATAAAATTCGCTGTCTTAGTGTACTTTGTTGTAGTAGTTAGTTTGATGTTTTTACTGTCTTGGCTTTATTTGTTGTTAACTGATGTGAACACATTTTCGCATAACTTTTCAATAGTGTCTATAACGTTCCTTAGATTAAATAGAAGGATTCTATCCAACTGTCAGGATCAAGTGTGAAGTACTAGTGTACTTTGTAGTAGTAGTTAGATTGATGCTTTTTACGGTCTCGGCTTTATTTGTTGCTTACTGATTTGAACACATTTTCGCACCACTTTTTTCAAATAATGTCTGCAACGTTATTTAGATAAAATAGAAAGATTCTAAACAACAGCCAGGATCAAATTCGATATTCTGGTGTATTTTGTTAAAGTAGTTAGATTGATGCTTTTTACTGTCTCGGCTTTATTTGTTTCTAACTTATTTGAACACATTTTTGCACCTCTTTTTAATAATGTCTACAAAGTTCCCTAGAGCGAGACATTCTAAACAACTGTAAGGATCAAATTCGACGTGCTACTGTACTTTGTTGTATTAGTGAGATTGATGTTTTTTACTGTATCGACTCTATTTGTGGCTAACTGATTTGAACACATGTTCGAACCACTTTTCAGTAATGTCTATAACGTTCCTTAAATCAAATAGAAGGATTCCAAACAACTGTCAGGGTCAAATTCGGCGTCCTAGTGTACTTTGTTGTAGTAGTTAGATTGATGCTTTTTACTGTCTCCGTTTATTTTTCCTAACTGATTTAAACACAATTTCGCACCACTTATCAATAATGTCTATAAAATTCCTTAGATCAAATAGAAAAATTCTAAACAACTGTCAGGATCAAATTCGACGTCCTGGTGTACTTTGTTGTAGTAGTTAGACTAATGCTTTTTAGTGTCTCGGCTCTATTTGTTGCTAATTTATTAGAACAAATTTTCGCATCATTGTTCAATAATATCTATAACGTTCCTTAGATAATATAGAAAGATTAAAAACAACTGTTAGGATCAAATTCGACGTCCTAGTGTACTTTGTGTAGTAGTAAGATTGAAGCTATTTACTCTCTCGGCTTTATTTATTGCTAACTGATTTGAACACATGTTCGAAACACTTTTCAATAATGTCTATAACGTTTCTTTAATCAAATAGAAGGATTCCAAACAACTGTCGGGGTCAAATTCGACGTCCTATTGTATATTGTTGTAGTAGTTAGATTGGCGCTTTTTACCGGCTCGGTTATATTTATTGCTAACTTATTTGAACACGTGTTGGAACCACTATTCAATAAAGTCTATAACGTTCCTTAGATCATATAGAAAGATTCTTATCAACTGCCAGGATAAAATTCGACGTCCTAGTGTACTTTCTTGTAGTAGTTACATTGATGTTTTATACTCCCTTGGCCTTATTTGTAGCTGATTTGAAAACATGTTCGAACCAGTTTTCAATAATGTCTATAACGTTCCTTAGATTAAATAGAAAGATTCTATACAAATTATTTGGATCAAATTCAAAGTCCAAGTATACTTTGTTCTAGTAGTTAGATTGATGCTTTTTACTGCCTCGGCTTTATTTGTTGCTAATTGATTTGAACACATTTTCGCATAACTTTTCAATAATCTCTTTAACGTTCCCTAGATCAAATAGAAAGTTTGTAAACAACTGTCGGATCAAAACCGACGTCCTAGTGTACTTTGTTGTAGTAGTTAAATTGATGCTTCTTACTGTCTTGGCTTTATTTTTTGCTAACTGATTTGACCACATGTTCGAAGCACTTTTCAAAAATATCTATAACGTTCTTTAGATGATACAGAAAGATTATAAACAACTGTTAGGATCAAATTCGAAGTCCTAGTGTACTTTGTTGTAGTAGTTAGATTGATGCTTCTTACTGTCTCGGCTTTATTTGTTGCTAACTGATTTGAACACATTCTCGCACCACTTTTTTCAATAATGTCTGTAACGTTATTTAGATCAAATAGGAAGATTCTAAACAACAGCCAGGATCAAATTCGATGTTCTGGTGTACTTTATTGTAGTAGTAAGATTGATGCTTTTTACTGCTTCGGCTTTATTTTTGGTAACTCATTTGAACACAGTTTCGCACCACTTTTCAATATTGTCTATAAATTTCCTTAGATTAAATAGAAAGTTTCTAAACAACTGTCAGTATCAAATTCGACGTCCTAGTCAACTTTGTTGTAGTAGTTAGATTAATGCTTTTTACTGTCTCGGCTTTATTTGCTGCTTACTGATTTGAACACATTCTCGCACCACTTTTATCCATAATTTCTGCAACATTATTTAGATCAAATTGAAAGATTCTAAATAACTGCCAGAATAAAATTCGCCGTCCTAGTGTACTTTGTTGCAGTAGTTAGTTTGATGTTTTTACTGTCTTGGCTTTATTTGTTGCTAACTGATGTGAACACAATTTCGCAAAATTTTTCAATAGTGTCTATAACGTTCCATAGATTAAATAGAAGGATTCTATCCAACTTTCAGGATCAAGTTTGAAGTACTAGTGTACTTTGTTGAAGTAGTTAGATTGATGCTTTTTACTGTCTCGGCTTTATTTGTTGCTTACTGATTTGAACACATTCTCGCACCACTTTTTTCAATAATGTCTGTAACGTTATTTAGATCAAATAGGAAGATTCTAAACAACAGCCAGGATCAAATTCGATGTTCTGGTGTACTTTATTGTAGTAGTAAGATTGATGCTTTTTACTGCTTCGGCTTTATTTTTGGTAACTCATTTGAACACAGTTTCGCACCACTTTTCAATATTGTCTATAAATTTCCTTAGATTAAATAGAAAGTTTCTAAACAACTGTCAGGATCAAATTCGACGTCCTAGTCAACTTTGTTGTAGTAGTTAGATTAATGCTTTTTACTGTCTCGGCTTTATTTGCTGCTTACTGATTTGAACACATTCTCGCACCACTTTTATCCATAATTTCTGCAACATTATTTAGATCAAATTGAAAGATTCTAAATAACTGCCAGAATAAAATTCGCCGTCCTAGTGTACTTTGTTGTAGTAGTTAGTTTGATGTTTTTACTGTCTTGGCTTTATTTGTTGCTAACTGATGTGAACACAATTTCGCATAATTTTTCAATAGTGTCTATAACGTTCCATAGATTAAATAGAAGGATTCTATCCAACTTCAGGATCAAGTTTGAATCCTAGTGTACTTTGTTGTAGTAGTTAGATTGATGCTTTTTACTGTCTCGGCTTTATTTGTTGCTTACTGATTTGAACACATTGCACCACTTCTAACCATTTTTTCAAATAGAAAGATTCTAAAACAGCCAGGATAATAATTTATTGTAGTAGTAAGATTGATGCTATGTCTCGGCTTTAACTCATTTGAACACAGTTATTTAGATTTTCTTATATAGAAAGATTCGGATAAATAACTATTGTAGTAGTTAGATTAATGCTTTTTACTGTCTCGGCTTTATTTGCTGCTTACTGATTTGAACACATTCTCGAATAATTTCTGCAATTTAGATCAATTGAAAGATTCTAAATAACTGTCCTAGTGTACTTTTGTTGTAATTTTTTCAATAGTAGTTAAATTTGATTCTACCAACTTTCAGTTTTTACTGTCTTTGTTGAAGTAGTTGATTGATGCGGGCTTTATTTGTTGCTAACTGATTTTTTTTCAATAATGAACATAGAAGATTCTAATTTAAAATTTGTTATTAGTTTGATGTTTTTACTGTCTTGCTTTAAACCACATTTACTTTTAATAATAACGTCTATAAATAGAAGGTTCTAAACAACCGTTCTTTATTTAGATTATATAGAAATGTCTCGGCTTTATTATAAACAACTATTAGGATTATATAGAAATATTATAAACAAATTCGACGTCCTAGTGTACTTTGTTGTAGTAGTTAAATTGATGCTTTATACTGTCTCTGCTTTATTTGTTGCTAACTAATTTGAACACAGTTTCGCACCACTTTTCAATAATATCTATACTATCTATCTATCTATCTATCTATCTATCTATCTATCTATCTATGTATCTATCTATCTTTTTTTTTTTTTTTTTTTTTGAGGTGATAGAAAAAAATTTTGCATAAGACACCCCCGCTGTTGTTGGGGGTAGTGTCAGATTCCTACTGACTAAAAAAAAATCACCTCCACATGCAGCGACTATATCCCGGAACCGCTTTCGCATTACTTCAGAATATAGATTGCTTTGCCTTTCATCTTTCATCTCTTTCTTTTGTTTAAATTATTTTTCTGATTGCATTATGTGTTGATTTCCAGCTTTCTTCGCTCTCTAAGAGATTTCTCAAGAATTTTGTAACGTGAGCTGGCTGCCGGTCTCTGCATGAAAAGCTTCTCTTACTGTTTCACCTCTGGCAAAAATAGGGTATGTTCAACATCATCTATTTCGAGATTGCAATATAAACAGTGGGGGCTGTCCACAATCTGCCTGTCATACAGGTATTTTCGAAAAACATCCGTGTTCTGACCAATGCCTGAGTCAGAAGTACTCCACTCCCCGTGTTTGCGGTTGAGCCAACTATTAATGTTGGGGATCAACTCGTAGGTCCATCTCCCAAATTTCTCCTGTTCCCATTTCATTTGCCACTTACTCAACATGTTACTTCTAGCGAGTTTTATCCCTACTGTGGTAGGCTTCGTACTGTTCTTCGATTAGAAGTTCGATTGGGGGGACCCCAGCAATTACTTGTGCGGCAGCTGCTTACACCGTTCTGTATGAACTGCATATTCGCGAGCACGTTTTCTTCTGGACTTGACTTAGCTTTCCTACTAATTTAGTGTTTGTTGTAACCGATTTCCAGATGGGTGCGGCGTACAGTAGTTGGGATTCTACAACACTCATAAGAATCCTGCGTTTTGCGGAACTAGGTCCTCTTATATTCGACATTATGCCTGCGAGAGCCGTGATTGTCCTTTCTACTTTACGTATCGTCCGATTGACATGTTCGCTAAAGTTTAGACCTTTGTCAAGCCACACTCCCAGGTACTTCAACTGTTTACTCGTCTCGATTCTAACACCTTGGATTTCAAAATGGATAGGCTTGATCTTGCTACGAGGTGATAGTATAACTGCTTCTGTTTTTTGAGGTGCTAGTTCAAGTCTTCTGGACTGCATCCACTCTGTAACATAGATCAACGCAGTATTTGCCTTGTTCATTAGGACACTTTCATCGTTGGCCTTTACAATCATGGCAACGTCATCTGCGAACCCTATTAATTCCACCCTTGCTGGTAGATTTATAGCAAATAGACTGTCGTAAAGGATATTCCATAGTGTGGGTCCCAGAACTGAACCCTGCGGGACGCCGCTACTAATCCTGATAGCGTTCGTATCAGTTCCCGCTTGCAGGATCAATGTCCTTTCGGATAAATAATACCACATTAGTGCGATAAGATTTTCGGCGATGCCTCTCGCCCTCATTTCTTCCAGAATCAATTGCCAAGATGCACTGTGAAAGGCGTTTTTGACATCTAACGTGATGACCACACATAGGGTTTTCCTGGTTTTGCAATTCGCTGGTTGCTTAGCAATGTCCATAATTCTTTCGATGGCATCAATTGTTTGCCTTTTTTCCCTGAAGCCGTACTGTCTTTCGTGTAGTCCACTGATGCTTTTTACTGTCTCGGCTATATTTGTTGCTAACTTATTTGGACACATGTTCGAACCACTATTCAATAATTTCTGTAACGTTCCTTAGATCAAATAGGAAAATTCTAAACAACTGTCAGGATCAAATTCGAGGTCCTAGTGTATTTTGTTGTAGTAGTTAGATTGATGCTTTTTACTGCCTCGGCTATATTTGTTGCTTACTGATTTGAACACATTCTCGCACCACATTTTTCAATAATGTCTGCAACGTTATTTAAATCAAATAGAAAGATTCTAAAAAACTCATTTTCGCATAACTTCTCAAAATGTCTATAACGTTTCTTAGAATAAATAGAATGATTCTAACCAACTGTCAGGATCACATTCGACGTCCTAGTGTAATTTGCTTTAGTAGCTAGATTGATGCTTTTTACTATCTTGGAATTATTTGTTGCTAACTGATTTGAACACATGTTCGAACCAGTTTTCAATAATGTCTATAACGTTCCTTAGATTAAACAGAAAGATTCTATACAAATATTTGGAACAAATTTGACGTCAAAGTGTACTTTGTTGTAGTAGGTAGATTGATGCTTTTTACTGTCTCGGTTTTATTTTTGCTAACTGATTTAAACACATTCTCGCACCACTTTTTTCAATAACGTCTGTAACGTTATTTAGATCAAATAGTAAAATTCTAAACAACTTTAAGGATGAAATTCGACGTACTAGTGTACTTTGTTGTAGTTGTTAGATTGATGCTTTTTACTGTCTGGGCTTTATTTGTTGCTAACTGTTTTGAACACATGTTCGAACCACTTTTTAATAATCTCTATAACGTTCTTTAGATAATATAGAAAGATTATAAACAACTCTTAGGATCAAATTCGACGTGTACTTTGTTGTAGTAGTTAGATTGACTCTTTTTACCGTCTCTTCTATATTTGTTGCTAATTTATTTGAACACGTTTTCGAATCACTATTCAATAATATCTATAACGTTCCTTAGATCATATAGAGAGTTTCTAAACAACTGCCAGGATAAAATTCGACGACCTAGTGTACTTCGTTGTAGTAGTAAGATTGATCCTTTTTACTGTCTCGGCTTTATTTGTTGCTTACTGATTTGAACACATTCTCGCACCACTTTTCAATAATGTCTATAAAGTTCTTTAAATGATATAAGAATATTACAAACAACTGTTAGAATCAAATTCGTCGTTCCTAATGTACTATGTTGTTGTAATTAGATTGACGCTTTTTACCATCTCGGCTTTATTTATTGCTAACTTATTTGTACACATGTTCGAACCACTATTCAATAATGTCTGTAACGTTCTTTAGATCAAATAGTAAAATTGTAAACAACTGTCAGGTTCAAATTCGACGTTCTAGTGTATTTTGTTGTTGTAGTTAGATTGATGCTTTTTACTGCCTCGGCTATCTTTGTTGCTAACTGATTTGAACACGTTTTCGAACCTCTATTCAATAATGTCTATAACGTTCCTTAGATCATATAGAAAGTTTCTAAACAACTGCCAGGATAAAATTCGACCCTAGTGTACTTCGTTGTAGTAGTAAGATTGATGCATTTATACTGTCTAGGCTTTATTTGTTGCTTACTGATTTGAACACATTCTCGCACCACTTTTTTCAATAATGTCTGCAACGTTATTTAGATCAAATAGAAAGATTCTAAAAAACTGCCAGGATAAAATTCGACGTCCTAGTGTACTTCGTTGTAGTAGTAAGATTGATGCTTTTTACTGTCTCGGCTTTATTTGTTGCTAACTGATTTGAACACATTTTCGCATAACTTCTCAATAATGTCTATAACGTTCCTTAGAATAAATAGAAAGATTCTAACCAACTGTCAGGATCAAATTCGACGTCCTAATGTACTTCTTTGTAGTAGTAAGATTGATGCTTTTTACTGTCTCGGCTTTATTTGTTGCTTACTGATTTGAACATATTCTCGCACTACTTTTTTCAATAATGTCTGCAACGTTATTTAGATCAAATAGAAAGATTCTAAACAACTGCCAGGATAAAATACGACGTTCTAGTGTACTTTGTTGGAGTAGTTAGACTGATGCTTTTTACTGTCTCGGCTATATTTGTTTCTAACTTATTTGTTCACATGTTCGAACCACTATTCAATAATTTCTGTAACGTTCCTTAGATCAAATAGGAAAATTCTAAACAACTGTCAGGATCAAATTCGAGGTCCTAGTGTATTTTGTTGTAGTAGTTAGATTGATGCTTTTTACTGCCTCGGCTATATTTGTTGCTTACTGATTTGAACACATTCTCGCACCACATTTTTCAATAATGTCTGCAACGTTATTTAAATCAAATAGAAAGATTCTAAAAAACTCATTTTCTCATAACTTCTCAATAATGTCTATAACGCTTCTTAGAATAAATAGAATTATTCTAACCAACTGTCAGGATCAAATTCGACGTCCTAGTGTACGATGTTGTAGTAGTAAGATTGATGCTTTTTACTGTCTCGGCTTTATTTGATGCTAACTGATTTCAACTCATTTTCGAACCACTTTCCAATAATGTCTATAACGTTCTTTAGATGATATAGAAAGATTATAAACAAATGTTAGGATCAAATTCGACGTCCTAATGTTTTTTGTTGTAGTATTTAAATTGATGATTTTTACTGTGTCGACTTTATTTGTTGCTAACTGATTTGAACTCATTTTCGCACCACTTTTCTATAATATCTATAACCTTACTTAGATCAGATAAAAATATTCTAAACTACTGTCAAGATCAAATTCGACATCCTAGTGTAATTTGCTTTAGTAGCTAGATTGATGCTTTTTACTGTCTTGGATTTATTTGTTGCTAACTGATTTGAACACATGTTCGAACTAGTTTTCAATAATGTCTATAACGTTCCTTAGATCAAACAGAAAGTTTCTATACAAATATTTGGATCAAATTTGACGTCCAAGTGTACTTTGTTGTAGTAGATAGATTGATGCTTTTTACTGTCTCGGTTTTATTTTTGCTAACTGATTTAAACACATTCTCGCTACACTTTTTTCAATAACGTCTGTAACGTTATTTAGATCAAATAGTAAAATTCGAAACAACTGTAAGGATGAAATTCGACGTGCTAGTGTACTTTGTTGTTGTTGTTAGATTGATGCTTTTTACTGTCTGGGCTTTATTTGTTGCTAACTGTTTTGAACACATGTTCGAACCACTTTTTAATAATCTCTATAACGTTCTTTAGATAATATAGAAAGATTATAAACAACTCTTAGGATCAAATTCGACGTGTACTTTGTTGTAGTAGTTAGATTGACTCTTTTTACCGTCTCTTCTATATTTGTTGCTAATTTATTTGAACACGTTTTCGAATCACTATTCAATAATATCTATAACGTTCCTTAGATCATATAGAAAGTTTCTAAACAACTGCCAGGATAAAATTCGACGACCTAGTGTATTTCGTTGTAGTAGTAAGATTGATCCTTTTTACTGTCTCGGCTTTATTTGTTGCTAACTGATTTGAACACAGTCTCGCACCACTTTTTTCAATAATGTCTGCAACGTTATTTAGATCAAATAAAAAGATTCTAAAAAACTGCCAGGATAAAATTCGACCACCTAGTGTACTTCGTTGTAGTAGTAAGATTGATCATTTTTACTGTCTAGGCTTTATCTGTTGCTTACTGATTTGAACACATTCTCGCACCACTTTTTTCAATAATGTCTGCAACGTTATTTAGATCAAATAGAAAGATTCTAAAAAACTGCCAGGATAAAATTCGACGTCCTAGTGTACTTCGTTGTAGTAGTAAGATTGATGCTTTTTACTGTCTCGGCGTATTTGTTGCTAACTGATTTGAACACATTTTCGCATAACTTCTCAATAATGTCTATAACGTTCCTTAGAATAAATAGAAAGATTCTAACCAACTGTCAGGATCAAATTCGACGTCTTAGTGTACTTTGTTGTAGTAGTTAGTTTGATGTTTTTACTGTCTCGGCTTTATTTGTTGCTAACTGATTTGAACACATGGTCGAACTACTTTTTAATAATGTCTATAAAGCTCTTTAGATGATATACAAAGATTATAAACAACGGTTAGGATCAAATTCGACGTTCCTAATGTACTTTGTTGTAGTAGTTACATTGACGCTTTTTACCATTTCGGCTTTATTTTTTGCTAACTTATTTGTACACATGTTCGAACCACTTTTCAATAATGTCTATAAGGTTCTTTAGATGATCTACAAAGATGATAAACAACTGTTAGGATCAAATTCGACGTTCCTAATTTACTTTGATGTAGTAGTCAGATTGACGCTTTTTACCGTCTCGGCTTTATTTTTTGCTAACTTATTTGAACACGTGTTCGAACCACTATTTAATTATGTCTATAACGTACGTTAGATCATATAGAAAGATTCTAAACAACTGCCAGGATAAAATTCCACGTCCTAGTGTACTTTGTTGTAGTAGTTAGTTTGATGTTATTGTCTCGCTTTATTTGTTGCTAACTGATTTGAACACATTTTCGCATAACTTCGCAATAATGTCTATAACGTTCCTTAGATCATATAGAGAGATTATAAACAACTGTTAGGTTCAAATTCGACGTCCGAGTGTACTTCGTTGTTGTAGTACGATCCATATTTTTTACTGTCACGGCTTTACTTGTTGCTAACTCATTTGAACACATGTTCGAACCACTTCTCAAACATCTCTATAAGGTTCTTTAGATGTTATACATAGATTCTAAACAACTGCCAGGATAAAATTCGACGTCCTAGTGTACTTCGTTGTAGTAGTAATATTGATGCTTTTTGTTTCGGCTTTATTTGTTGCTTATTGATTTGAACACATGTTCGAACCACTTTTTAATAATGTCTATAACGTTCCTCAGATTAAATAGAAGGATTCTATCCAACTGTCTGGATCAAGTTTGAAGTACTAGTGTACTTTGTTGTAGTAGTGAGATTGATGCTTTTTACTGTCTCGGCTTTATTTTTGCTAACTGATTTGATCACATTTTCGCAGCATTTTTCAATAATGTCTATAAATTTCCTTAGGTCTAATATAAAGATTCTAAACAACTGTTAGGATCATATTCGACGTCCTAGTGTACTTTGTCATGTAGTCGTTAGATTAATGCTTTTTACTGTCTCGGTTTTATTTGTTGTTAATTAATAAATTCAAATATGAATACATTTTCGCATCATTTTTCAATAATATCTATACCGTCTCTTAGATAATATAGAAAGATTAAAAACAACAGTTAGGATCAAATTCGACGTCCTAGTGTACTTTGTGTAGTAGTAAGGTTGATGCTTTTTACTCTCTCGGCTTTATTTGTTGCTAACTGATTTGAACACTTTCTCGCACCACTCTTCATTAATGTCTATAAATTTCCTTAGATCAAACAGAAAGATTCTAAACAACTGTCAGTATCAAATTCGACGTCCTAGTGTACTTTATTGTAGTAGTTAGATTTATGCATTTTACTGTCTTGGCTTTATTTGTTGCTATCTGATTTGAACACATGCTCGCACCACTTTACTCAATAATGTCTTCGACGTTATTTAGATCAAATATGAAGATTCTAAACAACAGCTAGGATCAAATTCGATGTTCTGGTGCACTTTGTGTAGTAGTAAGATTGATGCTTTTTACTGTCTCGGCTTTATTTGTTGCTAACTGATTTCGTCACATGTTCGAAACACTTTTCAATAATGTCTATAACGTTTTTTAGATAATATAGAAAGATTAAAAACAACAGTTTCGGATCAAATACGACGTCCTAATGTTTTCTGTTGTCGTCTTTATGATATAGAAGATTTTTACTGACTCGACCTTATTTGTTAATATAACTTATTTGAACACATTTGACCACTTTTCATAGTATCATAAGTTCCTTAGATCAACAGAAAGATTCTAAACAAACTGTCAAGTATCAAATTCGACGTCCTAGTGTACTTTATTGTAGTAGTTAGATTTATGCATTTTACTGTCTTGGCTTTATTTGTTGCTAACTGATTTGAACACATTCTCGCACCACTTTTTTAATAATGTCTGTAACGATATTTAAATCAAATAGAAAGATTCTAAACAACAGCCAGGATCAAATTCTATGTTCTTGTGTACTTTGTTGTAGTTGTAAGATTGATGCTTTTTACTGTCTCGGCTTTATTTGTTGCTAACAGATTTGAACACAGTTTCGCACCACTTTTCAATAATGCCTATAAATTTCCCTAGATGAAATAGAAAGATTCTAAAATACTGTCAGGATCAAATTCGAAGTTTTAGTGTACTTTTTTGTAGTAGTTAGGTTAATGCATTTTACTGTTTCGGCTTTATTTGTTGCTAACTGATTTGAACATGTTCGGACCACTTTTCAATAATGTAGCTTCAACGTTCCTTAGATCAAATAGAAGAAATTCTAAACAAGATGTAGGGTCAAATTCGACGTCCTAGTGTACTTTGTTGTAGTAGTAATATTGATGCTTTTACTGTCTCGGCTTCTTATTTGTTGCTAACTGATTTGAAACACATTCTCGTACACGTTTTTTTAATAATGTCTGTAATGTTATTTAATCAAATAGAAAGATCTCATAAACTGCCAGGATAAAATTCGAGTCCGTAGTGTACTTTGTTGTAGTAGTTAATTGATGCTTTTTACTGCCTCGGCTTTATTTGTTGCTAATGATTG